>CAUYQV010029136.1:0-40155 GCA_963574575.1 Galagoides demidoff | reverse complement strand
TAGCAACCTCCAACTCCTGGGCTCAAGCGAGTCTCCTGCCTCTGCCTCCCAAGTAGCTGGGACCACAGGCACCCGCCACAACGCCTGGCCATTTTTTGGTTGCAGCCATCATTGTTGTTTGGTGGGCCCGGGCTGGGGATTTGAACCTGCCACCTTAGGTGTATGTGGCTGGCGCCTTAGCCGATTGAGCCACAGGCGCTGAACCATCACATCTGTTTGTGTGTGTCCCTTTCTAAGCTAAAGCTCTCTGTAGTCTTAAATAAACTGATTTGATGGATAACTATAAATCACAATTGGCTGCTATAAATTGCAGTCCTTCTCTCCCTCAAGTTCGTCAGGTGTATTCTATCAGAGTCAAAACTACCACTTGGGGGAGATGTTGTAACAGATGCCACCAGCACTGGTGGGGGAGAGGACAGAAAAGGGATCTTTAGTTACTTCTTTAACAACTTAAAATACTAATATCACTACCAAACCTAAGAAGATAAATATATGACAACATAAATAATGAACATCAATACAATCTTTTTGGTTAATCAATACCCAGCAGCTGCTAACACCAGGGCTGCCATGAGGTCTCACTGTGCAGAAAGGGAGTGTACTTACAGCTCTTTGGTGAGGTTGAGGCTCTACATTAGACGTAGTTTGGGGTTAGTAGCTGCAATCTTTCCTCCCTAATTACAAATCCCTACATTCCCATTTTTGTGGGTAAGAAAAGAGGCTCAAGAGTGCCCACAGCATCTCATGGGAATTTGTCATCATCTCCATGTAGTCAGAAGTATCAAAAATAATAGGCCCAAGGTAAAGTTGCTGTCTTTCCTTATTAGTAAAATAATAGACATTGGTCCCAAGATGTTCATGCAACTACAGAATTCAGTTCACCAGAATCCCTACAATTTGTGTTTTCTCCTGCCTATTTCTGGAATTGGTAGGTAGATAGTCAAGACCTCAGGCTCTTCTAAGGACCAAAGTGGGCACCCTGCCTTGGTGCTGCCTTCAGCAATTATCCCAGGTAAGAAGAAAGAGAAGGGCAGGCACTCCATCTTGGTGCTGCCCAACCCTTGATTCTACCTCAGCAACCTCCATACGTGGGTGAAGGAGGAAGCTCTGGCGATCTAGGAATTCCATGGCCCATGGGCCAGGCCACGCAGGCACAGTAGCAGTTGGAAAGTGACCTAAGGCTAATTATCATGTCATATCGTGTCCATCAAAGTGGTTCAATAGTGATGTTTAAACCATGAGGAGGGCTCAATCCAGACACTATATAACAAGAACTCAGACCATACTCAGAGCCTTTTGCTATGGCAAGGGGCCTGTTCATCGTCTGTGGTGAATGTTTCTTGCTTTTGCTCTATAAACCTCATTTCATGCTTGCCTTGCTTTCAGTGTGTCTGTCTGTCCTTCTTCAGCCAAGAGCACACCAAAAACAGACTGCCAACCACGGGATCAATGGAAAGCAATCGGTGCTCATATGCGAACTGAATGAGAGTTTTGCTGAGACAAATATTGCTCAGGCCACACTACTGTAATATCCAGTATGTTAATAATAACATCTTTTCGAAGTGTCAACATGGAGAACTCAGGTAGCAAGTTTAAGCAAACCTTTATCAAATAACCTTGTATTTTTTCCCACTGTTTCTCTGAAGCAACTGCAGGAAAGCTGGAGAGGCCACAACAGCATCTGCATCTCATACCCAACCTGTTTCACTTCCTTCTCACAATTATAGTTCTGCTTGCCTTTTTCTAGTAATAAAGGCCAAAATAAAAACTCAAAACCAGACGTCTAACCCCCTTACAACACAGCTACATTGAATTTGATCAGGTTCTGAATGACTAGGAAAATCAAGCAGGGAGCATCTCTTCCGACCTAGTTCTCAAGCTCCAGGATGCCTTGCAGCAATTTGACACACATGTGCTTTCTCTTTGGTGGAAAAAAACAATACAAAGATAGATGACATCACCTGAAAAGCCAAAGAAGTAAGGACCTATGCCTGGGGAGGCAGGTTAATCACTTCCAAGCAGTTTATCATTCCACGTAATAATACAGGGTCTTAAAAAGCCTGCACTGACATTCTCATTTGTCCTGTGATAAAGTGCTCACTGCATGGGAATTTAATATCCCCAATGCAATCAAACTTTGTGGTGCACTGAATGTGCCTATCGTCTATGTGCTAGGAGTCACAGTACAACTCACCAGAGCAGGATGTCGCAAGGGGTCAGAAACTGTTACCCACAGGAAGGTTCTTAACCCAGGTCACACATGCCCAGGCCCAACCTCAGAATGCATGAGGTCAGGGCATGAGTATTTTTTCAAAACTACACAGAACATGCTATCCCAGAACTGTCTTGAGACTCACACAGGAGCAGTGTTGACCTTTCAATGTGATTGCTGGTGCATTGTTTGAAATTTGGTCCAAGGGCTGGGTATGCATTACCTTTGGGAAAACTAAGGCAGACTCATTTGTGAAGGCTACATAATAGATTTACCTCCAGGTGGGCAGCCCCGCAGGGAGTTCTCTGATGAGGTATAAATCTCCTTTTCCATAGAAACCAGCAAATCTCCTGACTGTTCTGCTTTGGATTACTCTGAGACAAAAATCATTTCTTGTTCTAGGCAATTTAGATGTTATTATCATCATTTTATAAATAAAGAAATGGAAAATGTGAAACATGAAATGGGTTGCCCAATTTTATCCTGCCAGTTAAAAAGTGCCTGGTTCAAAGCAAACATTAAGATTTTCTGTCTCTAAATTGTTTTCTTTTTCTAATCTTAAAATGTATTTTCTATTGTGTTATCTTCACGTATAAATCAAATGTCGGGTTTAGGAAAGCAGGATGTACTAAAAAATAAACAAATAAAAAACCAAAAACACAGCTTATTTTAGATCAGAGGTTTTCAAAGTGTTAATCCTAAACTAACAGCATGCAAATTCTCAGCCTCCAACCCAGGCCTGGAGAATCTGAATACCTGGGGGTACGCTGGCCCTCCAGGTGATTTGGCCTCAACTCTAATCTTTTTCTTTTGCCAAAATTCTGGTGAGTCACATCTACAAAAGATAAAATCTCTCTAAACAGGGTTTGTTAACCCAATATAATGTGGTTTACTTCCCAACCTGATTCCATGATAGTATCCACAAAAGACAGAAGACCCTTATCTTAACTCAAGCACCCCTTCTGCTGCCCCCTAGCTTTTAGATAAAGCCTAACTTTCCCAGCCAATCATCAGCTAGAGAATCCTTAAACCCCTAAACCCACCTATGGTCAATAAGCCCCTGTTTCAAGATGTCCTCCTGCCTTTTCAGGCCAAACTAATACATTCATTCCATGTGTTGATTTATGACATTACCTGTAATTCCTGTCCGCCTGGAATGTATAATACCAAACTAACTCAACCATCATGAGCCCACTTGCTTAAGACTCTTGGGCATAACTCTGGATCATGGTCCTCAAATTTGGTTCAGAATAAAGCTCTTTAAATACAGAAAGATACTGCTCTTGCAAAATAGGTACTCAGGCCTTAAACTAGCAGAAGATAGGGGGAAGGTCCCTATGGAGAGAGGTGGACAGGTGAAACAGACCTGTTTTTCTCTCTACTTGTATACACAGCCAGACAGATTATCCAGCCTTGCTGGCAGTGAAATGGGGCCACAGACTATGTCCTGACCAATGAGATGTGAGTAGTAGGAGTGAAGTCCACTTCTCCCTTTTCTTTTTTTTTCCTGCCTGCCAGCTGAAAGGCAGAAGATTCAACAGAAGCCTCCAAAGCTCTAAGGGACAATGAATTCACTCAGATGGACTCTGAGTTCATAAATCACCCTAGGAAAAGCCACACACTAAACACCTGTATAGAAATCCCTAATGAATGAGATTTCAGTTCCACTAGGCACTATTACAGACAAGGCCTACTATGTGGAATTTAAGTCTTGGCTTAAGTAATTAAAATAAATACATATTTAGCCAAAGCAGCAGCATTTCATACCACATTCTAAAACCTTTAAAAAGATTTTAAACCTCTATAGCTTTAAAAAGCTAGAGAACAATAGCTGAGAAATTTCCTGAAGGCCAAAGTCAGTGAGGGCTCCTTAAAGCATCAGCCACTCACAATCATACCTAATTTTTTCTGTTGAGCCCTGCCCAGGGATGCAGGATTCCACATATCCTTTTCGCCAGGTTGTACTTTCCGGAATTTGCCACCATATCTACTTAATGCTTAGAAGGAGTAGAGGTGATCTATTTTGGATCTGTATCTTAAGTTGAACCCTAAGAATAGATGACAAACATGATGATGGATATGTTTTGGGAATCTTTACTTCTCTCTCAGTCTTATTGTTGAGAATGACTTCTCCTAGTCTCCATTAAGAGCCTATGTCTTCCTTGAAGATTTCACCTCTGTTGTTCAATATTCATTCACCAAGTCAAAAGTTATTTGCTAAAAGCCAACCACGAGCCAATTCTGTTAGTTGCTCTGGAAACAAAAGTCAACATAAGAAGTTCACATAAGGGTGGGGAAAATAGATAAGTCATTCTTTCCCCTCTCTCCACGGGTTTGGACATGGGTTAATCTTCCTTTGACTTTTATCAACTATCTCCTAGTTTATTTCTATTCTCTGGCTCATCCTTGTAATTCTGCTTTGCATGATCATCCTTTATTCAATAATTAAATGGTCCTAAGTGATGGAAATTGCTTGAGTCTCTCTCTTGGCCTTTCTCTCTTCTCAATTTCTATAGTTGAGCAATTATGTCCATATCATTGGCTTCAATTTTCACCTATTTACACATGAATCACAAATTCTCTGGCATAGACCTTTCTTTGGAGTTCCAGAATCATATAACCAATTACCCCAGTTGGATAACTCAAAGGCACTTCAGATGAACAGAAAACTGAGCTTATTGCATCCAGCCCCACATGCTACTTCCATCCCTGTTTTTCTTCCAGTGAGACATTATCAGTGATCAACACAAACTTCCACTCTGGTAAGCAAGCCCCAAATCCAGGAAGCATCCTTACCACCTCAGTCTCTCTCACTCCTGATATCTATTCTAAGACCATATCTTGTCAATTTGACTTCTAAAATACCTTCTGAATCTGTCCACTGCACTCTGTCTCCTTTACAGTATTTAAACTAATCCAAACTATCCACGTCTCTCTATTGAACTGTGGCAATATTTATTCCATTCATTCTGTACAATGCAGAGTGATCTTTTTTGAAGTGCAAATCTGGTCCCTGCATTCCACCACTGCTTGCAACTCATCAGAGCCTTCCCCCTAATCTTAAGCTAAACATCTAAATACTTGACATCACCCACAAGACCCTGCCAGAGGCCTGGATCCTGCCTGCCTGGCCTCATCTCAAAACCGTCCTTCCACTTTCCCTTGGCAAACCAACCACACTGGCTTCTTGTCTTAAATGATCACATTCCCTCCTGCCATGGGAGCCTTGAAACATTCAAATTTTGGGGTGTCACACAATCTCCCTATGTGTCCCACTGCCTTTTACCTCTTCTTTCAGATTTTATCTCACCTGTTGTCCCTTAATAAGGATCCCAGTGTATAGTCACACTGGGATTTTATGGTCACACTAAGTTCTCCTAGAGCTTTTTTATTCCCACATTCATCACAGTTGTACATTTGCATTAATCTTTGCGACTCTTCGATTAATGTCAATTTCCCTTACTACAAGCAGTCCCAGGAGAGCAGTAACTACATCGGCTTTTGTCCCACCATTGTATCCCAAGTTTCTCGCTCATTTAACAGACATCATAAGGACACAATAACAACAAAACAGATAAGCTTCCAGCTGTTGTGGCACTTACACTGTAGTAATAGACAATGACAAATACAAAGGGCACAAAATGAGAGCTGACACCTGGCATGATGCCAGGCTCATTATGAGTGTTCAATAAGTACTTACCGACAGTTGTTACGGTAAATGGGCATATAAGCTGAGCTCAGTATGGGGCCACTCACCCAGGCTTCTCTTCTTTGAGCTATAAGAGGAGCGGATACAAAGGAGAAACGGCAGGTGACATGAATGGTTTCTTTGTGGTTACTATTGACTGATAGATCTTCAGTGCCACTCTGCAAGGAAGTGAGGTGTGATACATTGATTTTTTGGAATTTCTATTGTGTTACAGGGATGACTGGTGTAATCGACAAAAGTGATTCAGTAACTTTCACACAATGAGATGCTTGCTGGACAGGCTGAAGGAAAAGCTACATCTGTGGTAGCTATTACCGTTACTTTTTTTTTCTTTTTTCGAAATTATATCTGACTCCAAGACTTTGCTTTGAACTAGGCACAATAAAGTTAAAAGTATTTTCTTAATTTAAAGTTGCCCTTTCAAAGTTAAGCTAAATGTATAAACAGATTCATAATATCTAGAGGATATTTGGGACATCAAATATAATTTTCAAGTCTGGAATCATCTCATATCTTCTTCTTCCCAGCCCTTGGGTGCCCTTTCAAATTGCAGTTGTCCTCAGTTACTCTTCTCCTCCTCCAACTCAGCAGTGACAATAAAATTTTACACATTAAATGATGAATGAGAAACCTTCTTCCCCAGGCAGAAAATGAGATCAAAGCAAAGGATGTTACTCAAATTTTCAGCCTTTTTAAAAAGCAAATGTTTCTTCACAGGGTGAACTAAAATCTTTAAAGTTTGAAGAAAATATGGTCTGGGAAGTTCTTTAAAGTTGTAGTTCAATTACAGAAATAAATTTTTCTATGGAATAAGAGCTTCTCGAAATTGGATTTCAGATTTTTTTAATGATATGTGTGTATGTTATGAAAAAGAAAGGATTTTGGAAATTTTCTAAATAAAATTTTTTAAATCAAAAGGTCTCTGCATATTTCTTTTTGAAAAGTAACTTTTTTTTGAGATAGAAACTCACTTTGTTGCTCTCAGTAGAAAGTCATGGTGTCATAGCTCACAGCAACCTCAAACTCTTGGGCTCAAGTGATTCTCCTGCTTCAGCCTCCTGAGTAGCTGGGACTACAAATGCTGGCCACAATGCCCAGCTATTTTTAGAGACAACTAGCTCAGGCTAGTCTCGAACTCCTGAGCTCAAGCAATCCAACTGCCTTGACCTCCCAGAGTGCTAGGATTACAGACTTGAGCCATCGTGCCCAAACTCTGAAAGGTAACACTTAATGATAAGTCTTGAAGATGCTTCAGTGACTCCAGATTTCTATCACTAGTGAACTAATAATCAACCTTATGTTAACCAAACCAACTTATTCAACAGCAGTTCTCTTAGAAAAGTTACATATTTTCCCTGAATCTCAATATCCTCTCCTGTAAGATGTTAATAATAATGCTTCACTCACACTTAGGCAATGCCAACGGCATCAAGTGTATCACCTGCAGAGGAAAGGCAATCTGAAAAGATAGTCCCTATTAGCATACTACTGTCTTTACAAGAATAAGACTTTACAACTGAAGAAAGGCAGTAGGAACATATTTGGATCAAACACACAATCCACAGTGTAGTGACATCTCCTGTCGTTTTGTTCTCTGGGAAACAGGACCTAAGAACTTGTTTCCCATACTAGCTAATCATCAGAATCACGTGGGAAATATTGTAAGATGTACAGATTTAAAAACATTCTTCTCGGTAAAGTATCACAAGAATGAAAAAGCAAGTATCCAATATACTCAAAACTAATATGAAGCCAGTAGATGATCTAACTCATTCCCACATAGGAGAAAACTCATTTCAACATTTCAATTCAAGTTGGGTGGAGGAGAAAGGAGAGTCCTCCCACATAATGGGCACAAGGAAGGGGTGTATGGCACACCATTTGGGTGCAGGACATAACTAGAAGAGGGAGGACACTACCTAACAAATTCAAATATTGGGACTTGGTTGTTTGTACCCTCACATTAACCTGAAATAATAATAATAATAAAAAAGAACAGATTTGCAAAGAAATCTGATAGTCAACAGGTTTGGAAGCACTGACCTGGACAGCATATTGTAACGACTAATATTCTAGAACATCTTTCACATATTACTTACAAAGCTCATGACAACATTCATTGTATGGAAAGAACTAAATTTGGATTTGAGAGGACTAGACTTTTAGTTCTCATTTTATCACCTAACTTTTGTGATCCTTACTGTGTTCATCTATACAAGAAAATTAAATGTCATACATAGGTCTTACATGTCACACACATGTAAGCGTGGAAGCATCTGCAAATAGAAGGAGGAATTGTGTCTTATTGTTGGGAGAGCTTGTGTTTCCATGAAACAGTAAAACCAAATAAAAAGATGGGCATCTGAAGGAAGAAGGTGTCTAAGGGTCTGTCATGTGAATAGGGTATGTAGATTGTGTGAATTTGTGTCAATACAAGAGGTAGGTGGGGCCAAATAAGATTTTAATGGCACTGGGTTCTTTTCTTTCTAAGGTTTCCAATTGGTAGAATGAACTCAGGTTGAGTGTTAAAAGGAAATATCTTATTTTTAAGTCTGAGCCCTGGAAATTTAGTCTACTGGGATAAAAGACTTATCTATTAACTTCTTTAGGAAAATGACTATCATACTTTAATTTTACATGCTGCATTATGAACTATTCTAAGGGTGCTCATTAATGAGAAATCATTAAGGAGTTCTCATCCCTTATTTTAAAAATATCCTTAATTTTTAGTTGTTTTACTTTAATAGTTTCTATTCTTTTAATTGCTACCAAAATTAGATTTTATCATAAATGAGAGTACTTGGAAAAGCAAAGAACAGAATTTAGAAGTCATACATAATAATTTTTAGTACATGCACTAACAAATGTAATTTTTTCCTATGGTTATAGAATGAACTTTCACTTATGAGCCTAGATTATGGGTTATAAGGCAATTAAAATAGTTATGTGAAATGAGCTTATAAACATAGTGCCTGCTTTAAGAAATATCTTTGTACATTATCCCTCACCTGGAGAGTAGACGGGGACTACTTAAGATCCAAGAGTAAAATGTTCTTTCGTTATTTTCCTAGCTCTGGACATTAAAAATTAGAAAACAGAAAGATCAAGGACATTAAAAGGACACATTCTCTGAGACTAAAAACAATCCACACAAAATTGATAAGGTCCAATGGCACCTAGAAAACCTCCTAGAAGCAATTAGGAGACAGTCCATTGAAAAGGTACTCACTGTAAAATTGGATGTTGACATTGCAAAGATATTTGGAAGATACTGCAGTGAGGTAGAAAACTAAAATATGAGTTGAGTTTGGCACCAATGAAGGAACTCCAGAAAGGAAAGTTGGAAAAGAGTATTTGGCAGCATGCCTCATCCATGCCCAACAGATGATACAATCTAGTTTGTTTTCAAAAATCCAAATTATGCAATCAAAAAAAATTGCAAAAAGGAAAGGGACTCTACAAGGCTAAAATACATTGGTCAAAGTTATTCCTGAAGAACATCCATTCCCTTCACTTTAAGTCTGACTTCTTCATACTATACTTTCATATGTCCTTTAGTTTCCCGAGCAGATAAAGCCACAGAGAAACTTCAAAGATAGCGGGTCAAAAGCAGCTCCTATTGTAAATTAATATTAACTTTCTGAATTACAAAGCAGACTCTTGACAGTTTGGTTAGTATCAATAAATTTCTTATGAAATAAAGTCTCTTTTCTTTTTTTAAAAGAAAAAAATAAATTTCTATTTCTTAGAAGTTGATGAAACAGAGTATAAAAGAGTACCATAGAGTTAATTATGACAAAACACAATAATTAAGAAACATTGTCTACCTCCCCACAGATATACTCAATCACACACATAAACTCATTAAAGGAACACCTTCAAATCTAAAAAGTCTTGGAACTCAGATAATCTACCTTCAAAACTGTTGTCTGATGTAGTAAACAACAATATAGAATTCCAAGTTAAACTTGGGTTTCAAATAAACAAAAAATGGTTAGTACTAATACACCCATTCAATATTTAGGGAATGCTTCTATTTAAATATTATGTGTTGCTCATCTAAAATTCAAATGTAATTGGCCTCTCATATTTTATCTGGAAATCCCACATAGAGAGCCATGTACTCTACTTTCAAAAACATATTAAAAAGTAAACATTTTCAATTTAGATACTTGATTAGCCCCAATAATCATAACCAATTACAAATTTCATTACTGAAATCATATTGTAGGAGATAGACACCCAGATGACCATGAATATAAATTTTTTATTAAGGTTATCATTAAATATAAATACAAAACTTTTAAATTCTCATTCTGAAACCCAGAGAATATGTACTAAAGATCCTCAAGGGAGATTTCTCATATACCCATGTGTTTGTTATGGTTCTCCAGAGAAAAGAAGAATAGGATTTATAGAGCGAAAGAAAGGTTTATCTTAAAGAATTGGCTCACACACAGTTATGGAGCTTTGGTGATATGGACCAAATGTCTCTGATCCCCCGAAGTTCACACACTGAAATCCTAATCCTCAAGGTGATGTAATTACAAGGTAAGGCCATTGGGAGATGATTAGAATATGAGGGTGGAAGACCCATAAATAAGATTAGTGCCCTTATAAAAGAGAACCAAGGAGGTTTATCTGTGCCTTCCACCATATAATAAGAAAGAAGGTGCTCTCTATGAACCAGAAAATCCATGCCAGATACAAAATGTGCTGGTGCCTTGATCTCATATTGCCCAGACTCCAGACTGTGAGAAATAAATTTCTGTTGTTTATAAGCTGCCAAGCCTATGGTATTTTGGTATAATAACCCAAATGGACTAATAGATATGATTTGTAAATATTTTCTCCTATTCTGTAGGTTTTCTCTTCACTCTGTTGATTATTTTATTTGCTACGCAGAAGCTTTTTATTAAGAGTTTGATGTAATCCCACTTGTCTATTTTTGCTTTAGTTACCTGTTCTTTTGATGTCATGTCAAAAAATCTTTCCAAGACCGATGTGAAGGAGCTGTTTCCTTACATTTTCTCCTAGGAGTTTCAGGTCTTATGTTCAAGTCATCACTCCCTTTTGAGTTGATTTTTGCATAAAAGAAAAGTCCATTTTTAGTCTTTTGCATGTGGATGTGCAATTTTCTCAGCACCATTTACTGAAGAGACTATCCTTTCCACATATGTATTCTTGGTACCCTTGTCAATGATGAGCTGACTGTATGTGGATGGGTTTGCTTCTGGGCTTTCTATTCTATTCTATTAATATTAGTCTATGTGTCTGTTTTTATGCCAGTACCATAACTTTTTTGATTTCTATAGCTTTGTAATATAATGTGAAGTCAGGAACTGTGATGTCTCCAGCTTCATTCTTCTTGTTCAATATTTCCTTGGCTATTTGAGGTCTTTGGGAGTTCCATATGAAACCCAGGAGATTCTGAAGCAGGTAGCCTGAGAACCACACTTTAAAAATATTGCTATATTGAGTCTTACTCTTCACAACTTGGTATAAGAGCAAAGAATGTGGCAGAGACCTACCAAATCACAATTAAGTTGATGAAATTCCATGGCCTTCACATACATATCTGTGGAATCCATAGCTTTCTATTCTTATGAGCCTTTCATGTGCAACAAAATTCAGTAAGAATACCAGCAAGGAGCTTTATAACATCTCTCTTCCCTGATCCCAATCCCAGTCCAACCTAGCCTAGTGGGTGCCCGTCTGGATGAAAGTTTCCCGTGGGACTCAGATAGGGACTCAAACTATTCATGGTTTAGATTCCCACACAAGAATCCTGAGTGGAAAGAGTCATTAATTAAAACAACAAACAAACTCAGGTAACACATAGAATTTTTATAAGAGCATTGAATTACTCAATTCAGAAATATTTCCAGCCGTTAGCAAGATTTACTCTTTCTCACTTTTATAATTTTATTGTATTAAATTTCAAGTACAATATGTAAATTTCCTATTATAAAATTTTTACAGCAAAAAATGATATAACAGAATTAGAAAAACACACCTGAATACTTAATTTTAGAAAATAAAGATTAAACTTAACACATTGGAGTGAAAGACACCCTTCCAACAGAAGCAGTATTAGCAACTGAGAATTAGCGACAAATACACGTGTCTCTTAATACATGACAATGATCATATAAAAGTGATAATGAAACATTGAACTTTTGCAATGATCTTAATAATTTCAGTAGTTTTTACCCACTGCACATTCCACACCGTCACAGCAGCAGGGATATGCCTGAAGTTTTCTGTTATTTACTACTAAATTCATACTTTCCTTCAGCTCAATTAGAATCAATTTGAGAAGTTCAAGACAAAAAAAAAATTAAGTCTAGGCAAGCCCATTCTTAATGAAAGGGACTGATTTCCCGTCATCCTCTGACAAAAATTATTTATTCTGATGTTCTAGAGACACTTTGCAACTTTTTTTAATGGAATGGCTGATTATAAGAAACAATAATTTTGAATTTTATGACATTATAATCAATAGTTCCCACTAACGGTATTTTATTCCATTTATACATACAATGAAAATTTTTTAAATTACCAATACTGAAGACAGGATTAATACCAATCTTTAAGCTATGAATATTAGACCTAACCTTCACAGAATACACTAAAAATCCAAAGGACATGATTTGACACATAGCTTATTAGTGAGAAATAGACAGATGCAAAAGTAGTAGTAATGAGATTTTTTTTATCCTTTATCAGTTTTATACTTTACATTTTAAAAATTATAAGTCATATTATAAATATTTCCATAATACAAGTTTATATAGTATATTATTTTTATATGTGCATTAGATTTATACATAATTTATATAATAATAATTATAAAACATGCTGGATTCAGGAAATTTGACAATATCTGAAATATATGAGCCTAATTTTATGCAACTTACCTTGTAGCACATAAGGTAAATACCAAATAGTTTGTTGGAAGACAATTATCCATGGATCTCTCATGTTTCTATCATAGAGAAGGAAAATTTCCCTCTACCCATTTAGCTTCTGCAGCCAGGCTTGCAAAAAAAAACCTGACAACCAACAGATTAACAGGAGAAAAGGCTTGAAAATTTAACATTTTATGTGATTAGGGCCTGGGGACAGCTTCATAGAAAGAAAACCCCCAAAGCAATGGCTCAGGATGGAAGCTTTGATATTATTTGGACAAAAGAGGATAAAATTAAAGTGACAAGACAAAAAAAGGAGCTTCTAGGGGTGGCAAATTTTAGGAAGACAGATATACAATGGATGAGGGCTAGTCAGTAAGCCTTGCTTGTGTAGACTGATTCTTTCACGGTCCTATCTTGTCTTCAGTTATTATTTCTTTCCTGGTATGGGTAGTCAGATTTGGGAGGATTTAGAAAAGTGAACACTTTCATGAAAGGAATTTATAGTCTTGTTAGTGGAAAAAAAAAACTCAGTAAAATAATTTAAAGAGGTTATTCTGAGCCAATGTGAGTAACCATAGCCCAAAGAATCATGCCCAAGAAGTCTCGAGTGCATGATCCTACTAGAGATGGGTAATAATTTGGTTTTGTCTTTCTATGTTTTAGAGAGATAGAGATTTCATATAAAATCATAAATCAATACATGATACGTAAAATATATACGTTGATTTGGCTCAAAAAGGTGGGAACTCTCAAAAGCTCAAGGTGTTACATGTTATAGGTAGGATCAAAGATTCTTTGATTTGAAATTGATTAAAGAAATAGGTTTTGTCTAAAGACTAGGAATGTTTTTCAGTGACAAGCCACATTATACTGAATCAAGTGATCTATTAAGTGAATTGATGGCCTGCAGGTGATTTAACCTCTGCATGGTTAGGTCTTGTTACTAATTTAGTATCTTCTTCTCTGTGGCTAGTCTGACCTCATGACCAAGAACTCAATTTTAAGGCTTTTCTTGGGTCCCCTTGGCCACCAGGTGGTCTGTGAGGTCAGCAAGGAACTTAGGAATTTTTTTAACACACAATCTTGTTTTCAGGTAGACAGGGAGACAACAGAGAGTTCACTTTGTGCCTACTTCTATTCAATACCTTCAGCTCACAATAATCCTTATATCAGGCATATTTGGGTGTAGCAAATTTAGATTTCCTCTACCAGGCATTTCTGCAAGTAAAAGCACTAAGAATCTTTTCTTTAGACTACACGTTTCTTTATACTGTACTTTTAAGGATGTTTTGGATCATAGAGATAGTGCTCTTGAGCAATGTGATCACTGCCCATTATAATAGTTTTGAGACTCTTAAACTCAAAATTCATCTTTTTAAATGCAATTCACTGCATTATGAATTTATCCAGACCCATCCACGTCACCTCTGTGTAAGGTGGACCTAGGAAGAACTAATGCAAACATGTTAATGCTCATGCTGCCTGTCGTGCTGTAATAAAGTCCTTCATCTCTGAGCCAGGATTCCCCTATCTTCTGTAAGAATCCAACATCCTACTTGTTAGTTTCCAAGTAGGTTAAAATCTCAGCCCCTTCAAAGCACTAGACACCTGCACCTACGATCACCATGAGAATTCTCATAGAAAAGTTGATGAATTCCTTAGTTCTAAGATGCCACTGATTATGAAATGCCTTGTTGATTTAATAACAGCATTTGACAGTGAATTAAGGAGAAGAAATTTCTACCTAAGGTACATATTATATATGCAATATATCTCAATTTCAAAATAAATTACAGTGTGTAAAATGTCAAAATCAAACACTGTGTCCAATTTGAATATTTACTTTGAAATTCTACCTAGAAACCTAAAAATGATCTTACATTTGTATTCATTCATTATCACACAAATATTAATTGATCACCTATCATATCCTAGGAAAGAATTCTAGTTCTCATGAAAGTTTCATTCTGGAGGAGAAATCATATGGTAAATAAGACAAAAAATAAAATACATAGTAGAATGGATTATGGTTGGTGCTGAGGAAAAACATAAAATACAGAAGGAAATAGGAAACATTGGAAGGAGGTGCTGAATTTTTTAAAGAGCCAATAAGGAAGACTCTACTGAGAAAATAATAGTTGAGTAAAAACATGAAGAAAGTGAGAGACTGGCTGGGTACAGTGGGCTCATACTTACATTCCCAGCACTCTAGGAGGCTGAGGCAGGTGGATCAGCTAAGCTCAGAAGTTCAAGACCAGCCTGAAGAACAGGGAGACCCTGTCTCTACTAAAAATGGAAAAACTAACCAGGCATTGTGGTGAGTGCCTGTAGTCCTAGCTACCTGGGTGACTGAGGCAAGAGGATCATTCAAACCCAGGAGTTAGAGGTCGCTGTGGCTATGACTCCATGACACTCTATTCAGGATTCTTTCTCCAAAAAGAGAGAGAAAGTGAGAGACCCAGATTCACAGACATCTGAGAGACTAGCATCCTGTTTAGAGGGAATTAAACTGCAACAAAACCAAGGTAGACATGCTAGGAAGCCCAAATATTTGAATCAGAGAGTTACGAGTATATAAAGTCAGAGGGCTATTGGGTGTGAGGAGGGAGTGTAGAAGTAGATGAGATGTGAGGAAGATAGTGTAGAACCTTGAGGTCATGTTAAGAATTTGGCTTTTTCAAGGTTAAGATGGGAAGCCCATAGATGGCTCTGCAAAGAGAAGAAACATAACACATCTGTATTTTTCAACATTCTCCAGAGAAACAGAACCAATGGAATGTGCATACACCTAGAACTGTATGTGTTGGAAGGAATTGGCTCACACAACTGTGGAAATGTGGCAAGTTCACAATCTGATGCAAGAGGCCAACAGGCTGGGGAGTCGGGGAAATGTTGCAGTTGAAAGGCAATCTACTGTAGAACAAGGTGATGTCGCAGATGACATCTGAGGTGGTCCGCTGGAGAATATCTTCTTACCCCAAGAAGGTCAGCCTCATTAGTCCTTCAACTAACTGGATGAAGCCTACACACATCATGGTGGGCACTTGGTTTTATTCAAAGTCTCTAATTTTAACACACATTTTGTCCAAACACAACTTCACAGAAACATCCAATATGTTTGACTAAATATGGACACCAGGTCCCAGACCAATTAATTGACCATAAAATTGACCATTACAACAACTAAGAAGAAGAGTGAAGTAGAGGGAACACCAGAATATTCCTGTGAGGTAAAAATGGTAAAAATGTGTTCCTACAGATGGAAGTTATAATTAGGTAGATCTAAGTTTTATAAAAAGAAAAATTATTTCATAAATAATTCAAGTATAGCCTGTGTGATATTTAGAAAAATTATTACTGCATTGATAGGGGGCTGAACCAATTGAACCAGTTTCTTTATCACTGCCAATCTTAGGATTCAGGTAATGTAGCTACCAGCAGAGTTAATCACAACTTTGCAAAATTTCTTACTCTCAAATAGAAACATTTTTTTTTTCATGTTTAGCCAAATTAATCACATCTTTTAGGGTAAATTCTGATACATGGTTGTCAACTTCAGCCATACTATATGAACTATTTCAGTTCAAGCTGACACAAGCATTCAGCCCATAGCATTCATTCCACCCTTGGCTCCTCAAAATTAATGTCCTTGTATGCAAAATGAATTCATTGTATCACAATAGCCTCAAAAGGCTTAATTCATCTCAGCATGAACTCTGAAATTTAAAGTCCAAAGTTCCATCTAAATACAAGTATCATCGACATCAGATGTAGGTGAAACTTGAAGTATAATTCACTCTGAGGCAAATTTCCTCTCCAGCTGTGAATCTGTGAAACCAGACAAATTATGATGTAGGGACACGCACAGGATAAACATTCCCTGGGAAAGAAAGAAAGGATGATGGGTCCCAAGCAAGTCTAAAACCCAGCTGGGCAAATCCCATTGCATCTGTCAGCTCAGGAATGATCCTGATTGGCGCCTTGTCCTACCTTCCAGACCTACAGAAGGGAAGAGTCATTTCCGCGGTTCAGTGGAGCTGCCCATTCCTTGGGCTGAGCACATCACTATGGTGGTCCTGCTCTTTAAAGACAATGAGAAAATAGCCTTGCCTTGGGCCTGTGTTGAGACTGGTAGCTCTGATGACCTTTGACATGCCTTTGGAATTCTCCCTTTTTTTGAATTCATAGCTAAAGGTCTGTATTTTTTCGGCCTTCAGTTAGAATTTAAGAAGCTTAGCAGGCTTCATTCTGCCCGCTTTTTCCACTCCCTTTATTTCAAACTAGTAGTGGCTTTGCTGTTATCATCCAATTCCTATTCCCAGCTTCTGCTGAGATAGTTGAATAAGTCACACCCATAATATCTAAGTTAGTGTGGGTTCTCCAGACAAACAGAAAAAAAGCAGGAGATAGGTAAAGACTTAGTATAAGGAACTGGTTCACATGATTATGGAGGCTGAGGAGCCCCGAGATTTGCAGTCCACAATCTAGAGATCCAAGAAAGCCCATGGTGTAGTTTCAGTCTATGTTTGAAGGCCTGAAAACTAAGAGAGCCAATGGCACAAAATGCAGTCCAAGTCCAGGTCCAAGTTCAGAGAGGAGAAGACCAATGGCAGAGAGTATAAATCTTCCCTTACTCAGCCTTTTGTTTTATTCAGGCCTTCACTAGAGTCAATGCCCACACAGGGAGGGCAACCTGCTTCACTCAGATTACTCAGTTTACCAATTCCAATGTTAATCCTATCTGGAAACACCCTCACAGACATACCTAGAATCATGTTTACCAAAAATCCAAGCACCTCAGGCCCCAGCCAACTACCACATAAAAATTATTATCATAACGTCTTTTTTTTTTTTAAAGACAGAATCTCACTATGTCACCCTTAGTAGAGTGCTATAGCATCACCACTGACAGCAACCTCAAACTCTTGGGCATAAGCAATTCTCTTGCCTTAGCCTCCCAAGTACCTGGGACTATAGGTACCCACCACAACACCCAGCTATTTTTTGTTGTGGTTGTCATTGTTGGTTAGCAGGCCTGAGCTGGGTTCGAACCATATACACTTTGGTGTATATGGCTGGTGCTCTAACCATTGAGCTACAGGCTCCAATACGACCTCTTAATGTAGCGATAGTCTACAGGCTCCAATATGACCTCTTAATGTAGCGATATTCATAATCTAATTCTTATTAGATTATGTGGAAAGTTGTGTATGATGGATTTATTATGTTTCAATTTGTATAAAAGGCCACCACATTTTTCAAATAGATTGTTGAAAGAGCCTGTATGTTGAGACAGTATTTCCATACGTAAATATCCTTCCTCATGTCCTCATTTTCTCTTCTCTTTCTTTCCAGGAGGAGTTTGGGGTTTTGTTCTTTCTTATATTGTTATTGTTGTTATAGTTATTGTTTCCTTTTACTTGTGTCTTTTTAAGGTAGAAAAAAGAGACTCTGTTAGCCTAGTGAAGCACTGCCTTTACATTATCAAGGCATTAATATAAGGAAAGTTTTGTGTGACCATATATGCTTAATTCTAAATAAACAAACAAACAAACAAAAAGTACCTTCTAAGCAAAGACAGAATGAAAGGCCAGGATATCACCTCTCCATGAGCAGAAAGCAATAGAACCAATAAACTCGGAGAAGGAAAACAAGGTGCAAAGGAAAGTCAGAGGGCGCCTACCTGGATGAACTGCCACAGCTTAAAGGAGAAAGTAAAGGACTGTTCCGTGTCATTCTCCAAGTTCAGTATACCCTGAGCATCTGAAAATTCTAATGCACTTAACCTTCCTATCTTTCTACGTGTCACCAGCATAACTAATGGATATGTGTGCATGTCTGTGTACGTGTGTGTGTGTCTGCAGAAAAAAAATCAGAAACAATACACTTTTTTATGATTTTTTTTTTGAGACAGAGTTTGACTTTGTTGCCTATGGTAGAGTGCTGTGGTGTCACAACTCATAGCAACCTCAAACTCTTGGGCTTAAGTGATTCTCTTGCCTCAGCCCCCCAAATAGCTGAGACCACAGGCACCTGCCACAGCACCTGGCTATTTTTAGCGATGAGGGTCTGATCTCCAACTTCTGAGCTCAGAGTTGGTCTCCAACTCCTGAGCTCAGGTCTGGTCTCCAACGCCTGAGCTCAGGTCTGGTCTACCACTCCTGAGCTCAGGCAATCCACCCGCCGCAGCCTCCCAGAGTGCTAGGATTATAGGTGTGAGTCACCATGGCCGGCCAGGTATTTTTCATATATGCATTATGGTGAGAGTGGTGAGATCATGCATAGTATTTTATTAGTTTTGCTTATCTATATTTTCTAATTTTTTTCTGTAACAAAGATGTGGATAAAGATTTGAAAAATTATGACCATGAATATAAAAGAGAGAGCAAGAAACCTAAAACTCTCCTACAAGGGAGTTTATAAGAAAGGAGGCTCCAGCATTTTCTACATGTTTTCTCCTGCATGGCGAGCCATAGAACATGTTGTGTACTTGGTGGAAATTGCAAGGCTGAAGAGGATCTTAAAGGCGATATGGGTCCTTGCTCTCATTTTATACGTGAAGGAACTCAGACCTGGAGATGCTGAGTGTTGCTCCCAGTAAAGTTCACAGCAGCAGAGCAGAAAAATAATTTAAATTTGTTGATTCTTAATCCATTTCTTTCGTGATGTGGCAGCAGGGGAGTAGCATCATAACAGCTGAAGAATCTACACAGTCTCCAGGGAATGCTATTCTAAAATAAAAATTAAAATGTGAGGTTTGTGAGGCCAACTACAAAAGAACGGAATCAGCAGAGTCTGAAACTATATGTCTAATTAACGTGGCGAGGTTGTCTTAAATCAATGGCGGACCTCCCAGGACACCTTGAATTGGATATGCATCTTTGAGCGGCCCATCTTTAAACTAAATGCTAATCTCTGCAATATGTTCCTGCCCTTTACGACAACCTTCTCAGGTGAAGCCAGCCTGTGACTAGATCACTGATGACCTCCCCATCTCGTCCCTGGACAGTGAAGCAAAATCATTATTAAAACAGCCTTTCTCAGTGTCATCTTTCTACATATGTCTGCTCCTAACCAACAGGCAGCATTGCCCTTTTATCTGTGTCTTATATATGAGAGTGGAGCTTTAAAGTGAATTTTACTCTGACACATGCCTCTAACTTGCCTCAGGTAAAACGAATGTGGTAACTACAGAGTACTCTGAGCTCCCCCAGACAGGGACATCAGAGATGGGCAGTAGGCTTGCTCTCATGAAAGGTTTCTGCTGAGCCAGGCAAGACTCCAAACTGTAAACTCACCTGCCTGACCTCCCATCTCTCTTTCTCTCCACTAGAGACAGAAATTGAAAATAGAAAGCAAATGTTCGGGGTAAATCACATGCCAAAATAGTTCCACAGCATGAGTGAGAAAAAAGACGAGAGGGGCAAAGGGGAAGCTCGCTGAAAGCAGAGGGAATAATTAAGTCAACTTTCAAATTTACTTCTTCCTTTCCCACGTGTCCTGAATCGAACCTCTTTCCCATAGGTCTGCACCTGGTGTCGCTAGGGTTGGCTGTCACTGATCTCTGAAGGGTAAAACTGAACTGAAACCCACAAGCCTTGCACCTGTGGGGGCAGCTCAATTTAACAACTTTGGCCTTTGCTTGTTTCTAAGAGCTGCTCTGATAAATGTCACTGCAAACAGGGAGCCCTCTGACCCTGTGGTGATACATCACCTTCTCCTCAGCAGGCCAGTTTCCAGGCTCACTTCATGTGGATTCAGGGCAGGTATTTTAAGTCAGTCTTGAACTCTGTAAAGCCTTTACTAATTACTAAGTTCATGTCTCGGATCTCAATTACCATCTTTTGTTTTTCAAAATGACTTAAATTGCCACAAAGTAAATGTTCTACACTTATCTGATAGATTCTATCACGTGGATCTTCCACTTTTTGCCCTGCCTGCAATTAAAGCATGAAAAGAACAATTGGTGAGGCCCGCTAGTGGTCTCTGTGTCATTTTCTATTGTAGAAGCTGTCCCCATCTGGAGGGGAAATGTTCTGAAGAACCCTCTGAATAGCAGAAATATTAGCCTGAATCTGTGACAAGTACAGGAGAGCTACAAATTAGAAATAGAACTATCAGAAATTGCTGAAAATTAAAATGACTGTGAGGCATGCACGCAATACTTATTCCATTTTACAGAATTAAAAACCTAAACACAAAGAGGTTAATGTACCCAATTTATACAACCAAACTATAAAGATTCCTATAAATACCTTCTCAATATGTGAAGCACAGTATACATTTTACAGAAGCATTTACTATTCAGTAATCATCATTCTAACAATTTAGGAGCCTGTGCTTTGAGAACTAAGGGGCCGAGTCATTCATTTTGAGCAAGGCATTGAGTTGGCGGTAAATTTAGAAGACAGTTTTACTATTTGAGAATAGCTCTTTGCATAGTACAAATAGTTCTTAATCACAAGAAAAACTGGCTCCAGGGCAGAAAAGATTGCTCTGTTTCAACTCCAAATATCTATTAAGTACCTACTATGAACTGGTTCCCAGTGCTGTGTCAGTATGATGAGAGTTGTGCCCATCCCCTTTTACAAAGTTCGGAAAAATCTAATAAGGGCTGAGAAATAGCCAGTGATAACACAATCTCCACACAGGCTACGAGGGAGGAGCATTCAGAACAAAGAGGAAGGAGTACGATGATGATCAAGGAAAAATTCAAGAACTATTTATCCAACGTCAGCCTTTTAGTTACAACCACAGATGAGAACATCGTCTTCTAGAACGAAGAATAAGCTGTAATTATAGGACCGAGTTAGAGATAAAATTGACCCCTCAATAGTTCTGGCAAGATAAATATGGCGAGAGGAAATTTATAGAGATTACTCAGAGGAAGGGTAGCTGGTTCAAGAATGCGGTAAGGAGAGATAGGGTTTGGTGTCACGGAGAAGAGAATGTGTAGTGGATTCTCAACAGGAAGGAAAAAGGAAAAAAGGAGGGAAAACAAAGAAAAGAAAAGCAACATGGCCAAAACAGTTTTAAAACCCTTTACTCTGTGGCTTCTGCCTTCATTTTGATCCAGAGACAAGTAAGATAGAACAAAAGCATGAGAAGGACCAGAATAGAGAACAAGTGACAGCACCATGATGATCTCACCACCATGGGTTTTCTAAGTGTTTACTAGGTATAAAATATTACGCTTATTGCTAGGACAGCCTGCGTCCTCAAAGAACATTCAGTGTAGTCAGGGAGGCAGGAAAAGCAATAGAGAAAACCCATACAGATGCCAAATGGCAGCTGCATAAAACTAGGTGGTTTGGGACTTAGAGAACAAAGCAATACGGAGGCCGGAGGCAAGGACGAAAGGAGGTATGGCGAACTGAGGATGGGATAACTAGGGCTTACGGAGCATTCTGCAGTGAAAGCAAGAAAAAGCCATCTGTGATGGTGTTAAACTACTGTAAAGATACCCAAATGAAGCATGATGTTCTGTGGGGCATAATATGTCCGTTCACCCACAAACTCTGAAACCATTTAAACCCCAGGGACTCTTCCAGGATGTGAAATTGCAACCAGACCCTCAATAAGTAAATGACAGTTCATGGAAGGCATTTTATGCATGCTAAGACAACCTTTTTTTCACTGATACTCACCTTACTTCCCCTATTCTTGGCAAAAAATAGACTCCATTTTAGAAGCCAGAGAAAGATCCCTCTGGTGCAAGTGATACAATGAATTAGAAACTTCTTCTGTGAATGAATGATGATCTATAGAACTGTGTGTTTTGTGTTGAATTATTCAGATGTTTAAATGTATATATGACAACTTTCAGAGACTGCCTTATCCCTAACACAGGATGAGAGTGGTCAGGTATTTAGAAAACATGAAATCAAACTCTTTTGTTTGGAAAATGCAGTGGAAAGTGACTAAGCTCATTTGGAAAGTGCTTTATTTATGCAAATATGCATTGTACTTATAAAGTAAATAATTCATTTACTTCCCAATGCAATCAAAATTCAATCATCTCCCAAACACCCTACTTCCCCTCTGCTAAATGTACTTTAAGCTTCTATTCAAAATGTAAATAAAATACCTATAAGAACTTTCAAACCTCTGTTTATATATATATATGCACAGGAGCATATATACACACACACATACATAGATGTACATATTTTAGTCTTCTTGACAATCAGTAAAATTGTTATGGTCAAGGTATCTGGGCAGAGGTAAAAGTAAACATGTACCATCTATAGTAGACAGCATCGTGGGCCACCAAAGTGTCCACGTTCTAATCCTTTAAACCTGTGAGTCTATCTCTTTATATGGCAAAGATGACTTTGCAGATTTGATGAAGTTAAGGATCTCAAGATAGATAATCTATATTATCCACATGGGCCCAATGTAATCACAAGAGTTGCTGTGAGAGAGAGGCAGCAGGGGCAAAGTCTGAGAAGGTGATGTGACAATGGGAACCACGGTCAGGACACTGAAGGAGGGGCCACCAGCCAAAGAATGCAAGCAGCCTCTAGAGCAGGAATGACAAGCAAACAGATTCACTCCTGAAGTCTCCCAGAGTACACAGCCTTGCCAATCCATTTTTAGATTCCTAACACCGTTCAGCAAACTTTCTGTCCAAGCCAGGTAGTGAACATTTTGGTTTTTGTGAGTCAGATGTTCTCTGTTATAACCAAATTTTGCTGTTGTCGTGCAAAAGCATCTATAGACAGTGTTAAAGTAAATGAGCTAATAGGCCGTGTTCCACTAAAACTTTATTTTTGAAAAGAGTGGTGGGTCAGTTTTCCCCCATAGTCTGACCCCTGCACTAAGGTATTGACATCAATCCACAATAACAGGTTGAAAATTCCTCCATTAGAAGTGATAATGTTTGGGGAGAGTTGGAGTTCATGGATGGAGTCCTTTCCCTAAACAAATGAGGAACACTGGGACTCAACATCAGTACCTCAGAAGAGGTTAAAAGACCAGTATGAGGAATTTGGTGTATAGAATTAAAGATGCATTTATTGACAGGTCTAGTCAAGGATTAGAGGGAATCTGAATTTGTTTCAGAACCCTACGTGTTAAAATGCATTTCATTCAAGGATTTCCACTACCCACTCCCTTTCCACTCCAGCTCATCTCAAGATTTTCTCTGATGAGAGCACTTTTATCCTAAAGAATGCTTTATTCTTAGTGTTGCTATGGCAAAGCTTAATTTCAGCTCATGGATTGGGCTCATAGCCACCACGGGGAGAAGGTTGACACGCCGTATATCTTTCTTTGTTCTTTATATACAAATTAGTTTCTGCATTTTCCACTCCAGAGCATACGAAATGTTTCAACTCCATAATCTCCATGGAAATAAAGGCTTCCCCCTTCCCTTATTTTATATAGTTCACAGGGGATGGCATATCCATTGTGATGGCAGAAGAGTTTTTAAAAGAGCAGGGAGAAACACTCTACAATAAATGAGTTCCTGATTGATAATTCCATTGATAATTCCTCCCACTATGTTTTGCTATTGAGCTTAGTGTTCTTGACTCAAAAGAAATCACCGGAAGGGCTCAGAAAAACAGTGCAAAGATTCTCATTTTAATTCCAATCACCCTTTTGACGGCCTAGAGTTGTGGTATGATCCAAATTTTGGTGAGATGAGTACTCACCTCACTCCCCGCCACTACTGATTCCAAGGGCTTGTCATCCTTCAGTGAGAAGGCAGCATGATTTATAAGGAATTCTCCTGGGAGAAGTGTTCATCTCCTACGCAGAGAATGATACTTCCCCACCAGCTTCCCTGTCTATGTCCTCATGTGCCTTCTTAGCCTTTCAGTCCCTTGAAATGTGGTACTGAACAGGGAGAAGGATGAAAGGCCATGGAAGGGCTCTGAAACGGATGCACTTGAGGTCTGAGATACCTGCCGGTGTGTGGGAGAAGAGAAGCCTTATGTTCTAGCACTCTAGAATGATCTCAGGGAAAAGCGCAAATTTGCAATACTGAATTGGGAAAAGAAAAACGATTTGAGATAGTACCTATATCACCAGAACATGTTGAAAGGGTAACAGATGCTCAAGCAGTCAATTTAGATTAAAACAAAACTGTAATAACAGACATTCAGTGGGGAGGTTCATAGACTCCGGTTGAAGGAAGTGACTTATGCACAGGGACGGAATCATAACACAAATCTTTTCTACTCATGCAAAATTGTATAGATTGTATATAAATTGTGTATATACATTATGTTCTACATATGTGTGCAGATATATAATATTCCTATATAAACGTGTATAAAGAAAGTGACAAAAACGTATACCCGGCTCGGAGCCTGTGGCTCAATCAGCTAAGGCGCCAGCCACGTACACCTAAGGTGGCGGGTTTGAATCCCCAGCCCAGGCCCGCCAAACAACAATGATGGCTGCAACCAAGAAATGGCCGGGCGTTGTGGCGGGCACCTGTGGTCCCAGCTACTTGGGAGGCGGAGGCAGGAGACTCACTTGAGCCCAGGAGTTGGAGGTTACTATGAGCTGTGATGCCATGGCACTCTAACCAAGGGGGATAGCTTGAGGCTCCGTCTCAAAAAAAAAAAGAAAAAACGTATACCCATTTTAAGAAACAAAAAAACTGCACTAAAATTGTAATACTCAGGTCATATTTGATGTCCTCAATTATAAGAGATACAAAATATAATATACAAGATAACAAACATTATTGGTCCGTATTGAGTACTCCAATTTTAATACAGTTTTACAGTTCTTTTCTTTCTTAAAGTGTGTATATATTTTATTGCACCTTCTGTATATCAAGATTAAACTGTGTTCATTAAAATCCTACACCTTGTTTTAAAATGGAATAAGGGAATTATCCCAGATTAGTAACAGTAGCTGGGAGTGATTTTCATCACTACGTATTCCGGTATTTCTAAATGTTCTTTAGTGAATAAATGTAACTTTTATATTAAAAGAGAGAAACAATTAGTAAAAAAAAACTCTCCTCTTCATTCCCTTTCTTTAAAAAATAGAATAGGTTCTCAGGAGTGCTTCCTGAAATAACCCTGCTACGGGGACAACCAGCAACAGAAAAGAGGCTGAAAACAGGTTGCCTTGTACATATGCAGAGAGAAGGAGGAATTCCCTGGAGCCCCAGTCCTGTACCCAGAGTGCAGACAGCACAGAGGAAGGCAGGTGGTGAGAAGGAGCAGAGAAGCATGGAAACGCAGCCAGCCAGAGGCAGGCAGAGTGTGGTGTCAGGCTGCTCACTCCTCTGCTCCCCCTTCCTGCCCTCCAGGCCAGGGGTCCGCCCTCTCATCCAGTGTCCTGGGAATGCTCTCCTGACTCTCCACCTTAAAGGTCCAGTGACCTTATTTAGACTGCGTTATAATTCTTACCAGTTAACCCCATGTGATGGCATATGTACCATGACAAGAGGAAATCCATTTATGTTACTAAAGCCAAAGGAACAAAGACCACTGGGAGGAAAGTCACATATCAAAAAGGAAGAAGGAAGTATTTAGGGTAACAAAAGGGGCTTTCCAGGACTTTTCTCTCCAACATGTACACATTTCTGCTAAAATAGTGTAGGTGGTGCCTCCGAGTATGGGTTCCAGAGCCCCACGGCCACAGTTTACATGCCTGGTTCTACATCTCCTTAGCAGTGTAAACTTGGATACATTTTTAAGTTTATTTGCCTCAATTTAATCATCCCTAAAATGGGCATAATAAAAGTGTGGTCCTCACAGGTTTGAGTATGAGGATTATTGTTTTGTTTTGTGTTGTTTTCTTTGAAACAGAGTCTCACTTGGTTGCCCTCAGTAGAGTGCCATGGCGTCTTAGTTCACAGCAACCTCAAACTCTTGGGGTCAAGCGATTCTCTCCCCTCAGCCTCACAAGTAGCTGGGACAACAGGTGCCCTCCACAACACCTGGCTACTTTTTAGAGGTGGGGTCTTGCTCTTGCTCAGGCAAGTCTCAAACTCACGAGCTCAGGCAATCCACCCACCTCAGCCGTGCAAGTGCTGAGATTACAGGCGTGAGCCACTGCACTGGGCCTTATTTATTATTTATTTTTGAGACAGAGTCTCACTCCTTACATGGGGTTGAGTGCTGTAGTGTCATCATAGCTCACAGCAACTTTAAACTCTTGGGCTCAAGTAATCCTCTTGCCTCAGGCTCCCAAATAGCTGGAACTACAGGTGCCCACCACAACACCTAGTTGATTTTTCTATTTTTAGTAGAAAGAGGCTCTTGCTCTTGATCACTCTGATCTCAAACTCCTACGCTTAGGGGCTCAGCCCACATCGGCCTCTCAGAGCACTAGGAGTATAGGTGTGAGTCACAGTGTCCAGCTCACTGTGGGGATTAAATGAGCTAATCCACAGCAAGTACTTAGAATAGTGCCTACCACACAGGGCAGAGACAATAAATTTTAGTGATAGTTATGATCAGAACACATATGCAAATACATTGCTTCTATCTCCCAAGAGACATGAGAATCCTTCTTGAGAGCAGGACCCATGTCCAGATCATCTTTGAGCCTGTTCATATTAGGTAGTCTATAAGCATTGACTGAATCATTTCAGTTCATTAACAAAGTTTCTGTAGAAGAAAACTAAAATGTACTTCTAAATACATCTCTCCCAACTCCCCTAAGGAAAGCCCAGCATGACTCCCTCCAGGAGCTCCCCCATGATGGTCCCAGCCAAAACATGACCCTCTTTGAGAACCCCTCACCTGCACACTGCCCTTCTCCCTCCTCACCATTTACTGACAATGCTTCTTTTATTCTCTTTCTCATCACAAGAACATGCTTCTGGGGAACAGGAACTATGTTCTTTATCATGAACTTTAAACACCACCTTCCTCCTAGATCCCTGTATGATACTGATACATAGTAGCTGCTGAAGTATTATTTTTGAAAGAATAATATAATATTATAGTAAGTCCTCACTCAGTTTCATTAATAGGTTCTTAGAAACTGTGCCTTGAAGCAAAACAACACAGAACAAACCCAACTTTTTTCTCGCCAACATTATAACAAACAATCACTGAAATATTATTATTCGAGGACCTGCTAAATGAGTAAGATGACCAGATTTTAACATTGGTAAAGCAGGACACCATCGAGGGGAGCGGGGCCTGGGAGACCTGACAATAATGCAAACTTTGATAAGCAGTTATTAATAATCAATTCTCAACAATTATTTTGTATCATTAAAGTTTAACATTATAAAATTAACAAAAATAATATAAAATTCATATCCTGGCGAAATAGCCACATGGCAGCCAAAAACCGTATATTCCTTTCCTGTTCTCTTGTGTTCCCTAGCTTGTCATGCATTCTTCCCAAAAATCGGGGCTTTTTTAAAATGTCGCAGGACACAGGACAAATTGTTAAAAATCAGGACTGTCCTGCCAAAAGCAGGATATCTGGTCACCTTACTCTGAGTGGGGGGGGGGCCTACTTGTTTGTTCCAGACAGTTTGGCTCCTTCTGAGATAATTGTCCTTGTCTAGAAGAAAGGGAGGGAGCCAGTCTCCTTCTGATACCTTGCCCAGGAGGGGAGTAGTGAGTTTACATTAGCCTTTTCATTTCCAAATGAAGTTACATTAACCTCTTCATTCCCAAAAGGAGTTATATTAACCTTTTCAGCAGCTGAAAACCGTATATTCCCTTCCCATTCTCCCACCATTCCCTAGCTTGTCATGCATTCTTTCCAAAAATCGGGACATTTTTAAAATTCTGCAGGACCCGGGACAAATTGTTAAAAATCAGGACTGTCCTACCAAAAGCAGGACGTCTGGTCACCTTATACATGTATGATTTCTCTTAAAGTCACAGTTTCTATGAAGCTGTGATAACATTGAGTGAGAATGTAATTGTATTACCATTTCATGAAGTCTTACATTGTACGAGGTACTCATTTTATTCTCACTGTTCATGAAATTTTTGTGAACCCCATTCTACATGCCAAAAAAAGAAATCACGATTCAGAAAGAGAAATTATTCTGACCCGGGGCTGTCTGGCTCAGAATTCACTGTTAAACAAATTTCTCTCTCAAGAGTTAAGTCCAGCCTCAGACACAGAACACTAAAGAGAAAAGCAGTTTTCATACACAAATTCCTACGAGCTCTATTATTTATATGTTCCCAGTCTAATTTTGTATTTTAATTAAATAGTGGATTTGATGGATAAGTTCTGTGTAAGTCTTATTACTAAGGAACTCTGAGGAAAGAAAGGAAGTCAGCATATTTCAGCAGTTCTGTTTTGAGCAATGTTGGTGACAAAAGAAAAAAAAATCAATGAAAACTGTGCATTAGGGAAAACCACACAGGAAACGTTGGCCGAATGGTAAGTCAGAATGTTTTAAATGAAAACCAGACAAAACTGGATCTATTCATGCCTTTCTGCCATTCAATTTCTTAAAATTCTGGTGACAAAATTCAAGAGATAATAATACATAACTGGTTTCAGTGAGAAAGAATAGCCACAATCCATTCCTTGTATAGTTGAGTTTGTCTCTAAGAATTTAGTTCTGACTTTCTCACCTGTAGCTCTTGTACTTTGTGCTGGAAGAGTGCAAATGTGTCCAGCCAGGGGGAATAGCTCTCAGCTTGCAGAAAAGCTTCAAGAGGGAGGTTCCGGAGAACTGAAATGATGAAGCTGACACCCAAAAAGGCTGCAGTCATCAGGGAGCTTTTGAAGTGTCCCTAGAATTTGGCTGGTCTCTGAACTAGTGAACACACCTCTGATTTCATTTTGATCGTTTTGCAATGACACTCTATGGTGTGATGTGGAATGTGTGTGACATGATTGCATGCGTGGTTTTGTGTGTGATTGTATGTACATAATGTGGTGCATGTGCAATTGTGGCTTGTGATTGTCTGAGATTGTATGTATTTATAATACGCAATGTGTGTATGTGTGATTGTGGTCTGTGTGCACACATGACTATAATGAGACTCCATGGGGCAAAAAGCAATCACCCCAGGGCTTGGGTAGGGGAATGAACTGCCGTAAAAGACCAACAGCACCCAGCAATGCACTGATGAGCGGGAGAGGGAAGAAGCTGATAGTGAGGGAGGATTCCTGAAGCCAAACAGACAGACTTTTACTGCAGAAAACAACCAAAAACACAACCGGAGCTCCATTCTTATGTAAATTACAGCAAAATGAGATATTGGTCTTTGCCTATCAGTCTAGCAAAAGCTAAAAAAAAAAAAATTGACAATATCCAGTGTTGGCAAAGGTGTGGGAGACTTCACACTTGCGTACACATCTGGTGGGAGTGTATTTAGTATATTTCTGGAGGACAGTTAGCAATGTGTCAAGTAAATATTTGTCGAGTAAATAATGCTGCTATTTGAAGCATGATCCATGTGGCTATAGGTGATGACATGAGAGATGTCCAGTACATATGTGGGGCCAAGGGAAAAGGTAACTTTCCCTTATGGTTTAGTTTCAAGAAAATAAAATTGCACATACATTTATAGAAAATTTTTGGAATGGTTTATAACAAAATGATAACATTGCGTCAACATCTGGGGAGTGAGGACACTGTGGGTGGGGAGAGAATTTCACTTTCTATTTTGTACCTAATTTTTTTCCCCCAAACAGTCTATATGACATCTACATTTGGGGCAAAATAACAATACACATGCCTCCATGTAGGGAGGAGGGAAGCTTTTCCAAATACCCTATGGTAGAACAGACCCATCTCTGTATTTCTGAACCGAGGCCATGGCCACATTCACAGGCTATGCAACCAACTAAAAATTCAAATCCCCAGATTCCTAAATCTGTTTTCTCACTGATTCATGGCCTAGTATTTCCCATGCAGCCTGTCCAACTGTAGCCATGGGGGCAAAACAGAGCTGCTACAGTACACTACCAAGGTAAGTCTTTTTCCAAGAGCTCAGCTCATGCTCAATGAGAGACAGAAAGACCGGGAGAGCTTTGGCTGTATAAGACCTTACGGATGGCTTAATTTTCTTTGATAGTAAAAGTGAAAGCAAGAACTAAATATGCTCTTGCAAGAAAATCACCAAAGACATTAGGAGGGCCTGCTATTTAGCATACAAATGGACAATTCACCTTTTTATACAGAGCAATAGTATTTTGATTTTGCAATATATGTAGAATAATAAAACTGTATCCCACTATCAACAGTGCTGTAGTTCTCTCCAATTGTCTGGGGCTCTTTTTCTGCCTGCAACTTGCTGAAATAGAGCCTTTTATCATTCAGAGCATGTCTTGTTTTCACAAAGAACAGGACCACACCTCTCCTCTGTGCAAAAAGAGAGCTTCTATTACAAGGAACGAGATGTCCTGTCTCTTACAAAATTTTCATTGTCTATCATGCTTTTTAAACTTATTATCAATATAATATTTTTCCATCGGCCTAACAATTTTCTAAGTGGTTTTTTTCTCATTTTTTATTTGTCTTTAATCATAACTGTTTACTAAAACATTTTTTCTTCCTCTACCCTCTCTGCTCTACAGCCACCACTTACTTATTTCTTTGTAATCTATAGCTAAATTTCTACATATGTAAGATCATTCTACTTAAAAGAATTCTGGGAAAAAAGCTTTTTGAAAAATCGAGAAATTGGCGGCGCCTGTGGCTCAATCGGCTAGGGCGCCAGCCACATACACCTAAGGTGGCGGGTTCGAATCCCCAGCCTGGGCCCGCCAAACAACAATGATGGCTGCAACCAAAAAATGGCCGGGCATTGTGGCGGGCACCTGTGGTCCCAGCTACTTGGGAGGCTGAGGCAGGAGACTCGCTTGAGCCCAGGAGTTGGAGTTTGCTATGAGCTGTGATGCCATAGCACTCTACCCAGGGGGATAGCTTGAGGCTCCGTCTCAAAAAAAAAAAAAGAAAAGAAAAATCGAGAAATTATTCAGACCAGTCCTATAACTTATCCGACTTGCAAATTTCTCATTTGGAATGCGCATTCTTTTTAAAGTGGGTATATCTAAATTTTTGTTTTCCTTGTTGTGTAACCATACAGATCAAGTAAGAAAAGAGAAAGAAATCCGTATCTTGAGACAATCTGCAGATTAGTGGCAACTGGAGCAGTAGTCCTAATTGTCACAGTCAAGGAATGTCCAAGACTAATCCATAGAAATTTCATTTTAATCCTGAAAACAAATCTTCCTACAAAGAAAAACACAAAGCCACTGCTGATACCAGTTTCTCTGAAAAGACTATTGGTCAGTTCTACCCAACATGCAACGTCCTTTTCTTGGATAACACTAAAGACTTTTTTTGTTTTAGTTTTTTTTTTTTTGAAACAGAGGCTCACTCTCTTACCCTGGGCATCATAGCTCACAGCAACCCAAACTCCTAGGCTCAAACAACCCTCTTGCCTCAGCCTCCCAAGCAGCTGCGACTACAGACACCTGCCACAATGCCCGGGTAGTTTTTCAATTTTTTTTTTTTCAGTTTTTGACCAGGGCCAGGTTTGAACCCACCATCTCCCGTATATGGGGCTGGCGCCCTACTCCTTGAGCCACAGGCGCCGCCCAGCTTTTCAATTTTTATTAGAGACGAGGTCTTGCTCTTGCTCAGGCTGGTCTCAACCTCCAGAGTTCAGGGGATCTGCCCGCCTCAGCCTCTCAGAGTACTTGGATTACAGGTATGAGCCACCATGCCCAGCCACCGTAATCTTCCAGCACCAGCACTTTGTCAGGAACCTGAAGGAGGACGTGAGGAAGCAGCAAACAACAGTAGATAGCCATTGCCTAACACGCAGAGCCTGGAATTATGAGAAAACTCTCCAAAGTACAGTTCATATGCTCTCATTCTGTATACATGCTCATCTGTGGACCATATACAGATGGGCAAAGCAGGTGCCAGCAAAAGACATTACGTCCAATTCTGAGTTAGGTCCAGCTTTGACAGCTCAGTGACCATGAATCTGGCAGGCAGCAGCTCTCAGCCTCAGTCTCCCTCTGTTGTTTGGAGGGAGACTTATTGTAAGAGATTCAAGCACAAAGGAGGTTTAGGGGGAAGAGCTAGAATCTTCCTTCACCCCTTTTACATTTTTACCCCTCCACCAAAGGAGAACTGGACTCCTTTTCAACTTTAAATGGGTTTCTGTCAAGTTCTTTTTCTACACCACCATTTAGGATATAGACAGAAATTGTTGATCTTTATTATTATGCTATTAATAATATAATACTGTTTTGGTGACTGTGGCTGATTGCATTATTGTTGCCTACTATTGGTTTATCTCCTTAAAATGATAGTACACATCCTTGCCTATTGCCACGTGACATGCTGCACCTCCCTACCCGTAGAAATGAGACAGTGGAAATGTGTAGAGATAATTGGAACTCCTCGTCTGGGTCTCGGAGAAGGCTGGAATAAAGTAATGTGAAAATTATGGGACTGTCATGTGACTGCTAATATGGTCCTCTAGATCAGGGACCCATGAGGAGGGGTCAGTATCTTATTTACAGTTACTATGGCCAGGTTAAAGATATTGAAAAAAGTGTTTTTCCACCTCCATTAACCCTGGATACACTCCACCTCCAACACCAGATGTGTGTGAGGTTTTTCCACACACCAAGCAAGTCCCCAACAGATGCCAGTTGGGTGTCTTCTAATTTAACTCAATTCTGACTCTGTCTACCTGGAGTCAGAGTCAGATCTCACATAGGAAGAGCTCAGTCCTGTAAGGCTGGACCCCCTTCAGATGCCAATTGCAAGCAGCAGGTTGTTACCTACATTTCTGTCCAACCCGCTATAAATCAAGGTTCCCATGACCCCCTCCTCTGGTTCAATTAATTTGCTATAATAGCTCACAAAACTCAGGAAACACATTGACCAGAATATTTCATTACTATACTACATGACGGAGGATACAGATGAACAGCCAGACGGAAGAAACACCTAAGGCACTGCATGCAAAGGGGTGTGGGGCTTCCGTGCCCTCTCTGGACACACCACCCTCTAGATACCTCTTTGTGTTCAGCTATCTGAAGGGCCCCCAAACCCGGAAATCCTTTTTGATCTTTATGGAAGCATGACTGATTACATCACTAGCTACTGAGGATCAACTCCACCTTCAGCTCCACGCTACCCACCTGGAGGTGAAGGGGTGAGCTGGAAGCTCCAACCTTCTGAGCACCTGGTTGGTTCCCCTGGCAACCAGCCTCCATCCTGGCGGTGCCCTGAGCCTACAAGAGTCTACTCATTAGAACAAAACATGCTGCTATCACCCAGGAAATTCCAAGGGAATGTGCCAGATGCTTCTATTACTGAGGAAATTGCAAAAGTCTCAGGCTCTCTGTCTCAGGAACCAGGTAAAAGACCAAGTATTAGAACAAAAGATTCTCCTAGCACCCATAATCGTACAAGGGAGTTAGGAGCTATCTCAGAAACTGGGACAGAGACCAAATATCTATTTCTTATAATAGACCACAATATCCCTGGCTGCATAATACACTACCCCAAAATTTAGTGCCTTAAAATGCCAGCCACATTTCAGTGTTTTCTCTCATGCTTTGAGGATTTCCCCGGGTCCAGCTGGGCAGTTCTCACTCAGGCTTCCCTCACATGGCTGTCGGCCGGGGCAGCTCATTCATGCTTATGTCTTGTGTTCAGACAGACAAGACTGATGCATCTGGTGGCTGGAGAAGCTGTGGATCCTGACAGTTTCCTCTCTCTCCAGGTGGTCTCTCCACATGATGGCTCCCGCAGGCTGCTTCAGAGTAGCCGATGTCTTACGTGACAGCTTAGGACTGCCAAGGTGCATATCCCAAGAGAGGAGGATGGGCCCTAAGATGCTCCCTCTTCCTAGCCTTGGAAGTGAAGTAGCATCCCTTTTACTGCGTCCTGTTAGCACAAATGGTAGTCACAAGCCCCCTTGAAAAGATAAAAATGGAAGGGCGAGGAATGCAGGCCCTATCTCTTGATAGAAGGATATCTCATTTTAAGAAGCACATGGGGGACAGGAGATAGATCCAGCCATTTTTAGATAAATCTCCCACAACCAGGTGTAAGAGGCTAGCAAAGTAAGTTGCTGCAGAACAAAACAACTGTGAATAAAATTCTTGCCATAATTAAAATAACAACTTAGTTAAATATCTTCACCCAACCAATGGGTAGCATTGCAGATGATTAGTATCAAATTAAGTTATAATCATGCATTCTTTATCGTGAAGGGAAAGCATTTTACTCTTTATACATCTTTAATCTGTACATGAATAAACACTTCTAAGGTTTATAAGAGCAAGTCCACTGATCTCTAGTACTGAAAGCTTCCTTCATGACCTTTTCAGAAGATGATTACTAAAAACATGTAAAGTTCAGTACGAATGAGATTAATGAGAAGACTTTATTATAAATACATTGATAAATAGTTTGTAATAAACCTAATTTTCTTACCTTATGGGGATAAAGATCTAAGAGGAGAAAATAGGGCCATAAACCAACTCATTTATGCAGAAAGCTGCAATTCCTGGGCTGCATATTCTAAACACAAAGCAAAAGACTCCATGGAGAATATAGTCATGCAAAGGGAAGGAATCAGGCACCAATTTCTGTCAGCCTTTCTGAATTATTTACATCCAATTGATCTGAGTTATTTTTTTAATGTGATTCAAAATATTCTAAGAGAGTTATAAAATTAATCATGTTTTCAATGATAAAGATGAGAACAACTGAATAAAAATACTAAGAAGAGATTGATAATTATATGAAAGCTGATGTGCAAATTGATAAGCACAATTTCTAGTTATCAACTGCTCTGTCAGATACTGGTTTGTGATACAAAAATTGCTGTATCTGTAGTATATGTACACCATGGAATGCTATTCAGCCATTAAAAAAGATGGGGACGTTACATCTTTTGTATTAACCCGGATGGAGTTGGAACACATTCATTTTAGTAAAGCATCATGAGAATGGGGAAGCAAGGATCCAATGTACTCAATTCTAACATGAAGGCAGTAGGTGAGCTAATACAAGGGGTGAGGTAGGGGAATAAGGGTTCAAGGAGAGGGGAGGAGGGAAGGGATGAGGGGTGTATGGCACTCCTCTTGGGGCAGGAAACAACTAAAAGAGGGACTTTACCAAACAAAAGCAATCAGTAAAACCTAATTCTTTGTACCCTCAATGAATCCCAAACAATTTAAAAAAAAAAGATAATATGAGAAACAATAAAAAATAAACTGCTAGATCTACTCTGTTGGATTAAAGGTTAACGAGCATCACAATAAGACATCAATAGACATGGGACCACTTTGCCAGTGTGTCAGACTTATCCAACTCCTAATAAAACAAAATAGATTCAATAGCCAGTATAAAATGTTAATCTTTATATTAGTATTGTGTAGGAAGCATCTTTTAAAAAACTAAATATCACAGGGCAGTGCCTGTGGCTGAAAGAGTAGGGCACCGGCCCCATATACTGGGGGTGGTGAGTTCAAGCCCAGCCCCGGCCAAAACTGAAAAAAAAAAAACAACTAAATATCACATTATTTTATATTTTTAAGGGTCAATAGTCAACAGCAGACTAATTATAAATTAAACATCTCACCTATTGGTTAACAATAGCTTAAAGAACGAGTTTATTTGGGAATTAATCTCATTTAAGATACCATGATCTTGACCAAAAATGTTCTGAAATCATTTGCCAAAACTCCCAGTCAGCTTGAAAATTTCACACATGCCATATACAACTCAGTGTCCCTTGAAAGTGTAATGAAAGAGCAGGATGAACCTTCCAGTGCAGTTGGAGTCAGTAATACAGACAATGCCCTCAGAGAGCCTCTCACTGCCCATACTGAATGTCGACTCTCTCTCTCTCTCTCTCTCTCCCTCTCTCCAGCCCATTCTGATGTCCTAGTTTAAAACGCTGGGGTTCACTTTTCCTTTTCATTTTTTGTTCGTTTGTTTTGAGACCAAGTCTCACTCTGTCACTTAAGTAGAGCACCATAGTGTCACAGCTCACAGCAACCTCAAACTCTTGGGCTCAAGCAACCCTGTTGCTGCAGTCTCCCAAGTAGCTGGAACTACAAGTGCCCACCACAACCCCCATCTAGATTTTTTAGAGATGGGGCCTCACTCTGGCTCAGGCTGATGTTGAACTCCTAAACTCAAGCAATCCACCAGCCTTGGCCTCTCCGAGTGCTAGGATTACAGGCATGAGCCACTGAGCCCAGCCTTGGAGTTTGCTTTTAAACACTTCAGCAAGAAGATGAAGAGACAAGGAGAGAGGACAGGGAATGTGAGCAGAAGAGAAGGTGGGCAAGTGGGAGGGAGGGGGAGAGGTGAGGGAGGAAAGAGAGAAATGTGAAGAAGAAAAGGAACAGGGGACAAATGCAATAAATCAACTTGAGACAACGTTAGAATCTGAATGGTGAGCACATGGTTTTTCCATTTTTTTTTAATTTTTCTAATAGGTTTTGAATTTAAGTTTTAATGTATGAAGCACTGATCCTAAAAATGAAGGCATAAAACAAGGGGAAAACACACCTGATCAAGAAGCTGAGCTCCTACATAGAACAGCCAGAAGGTCCAAAGAGGATTTTTCAACAAGCCCAGGGAAAATCAAATTGGCACGGGAAGATCAGTGCAGCAGAGGGAAGTGGCAAAAATAAAGGACAGATGAGCAGACCAGGTAAACCATCTGGGGAAAGCTTTTTTTTTTTTTAAGACAGAGTTTCATTTTTGTCACTCCTATGCCATGGCATCATAGCTCACAGCAATCTCAAACTCCTGGGCTCACGCCACTCTCTTGCCTCAGCCTCCCAGGTAGCAGGGACTATAAGAGCCAGCCACAATGCCCAGCTAATTTCTTTGAGATGAGGTCTCGCTCTTGCTCAGGATGGTCTCAAACTCCTGAGCTCAGGCAATCCATCCATCTTAGCTTCCCAGAGTGATGGGATTACAGGCATGAGCCACTGCGCCCGGCCATGGGGAAAGTTTCTTAAACATGTACTGCAGATCTAATGGAGAGTTTGGAGGAAATAAGAATAGGGTATATAGGAGATGAAAGAACCAAAACACAGACAGTAGTTTGTAATTCCAAGAAAATTACAAAAAGTAGCCAGAAAAGGTATACAAACCATAATAAATGGAATCAGAGAATCTTGGTAAGCTATTCAATAAAATATATTTAGAGTCTCCAGCAGATCACCAATAAGGCCTAAGTTTAAGAAAGAAATGATTCCCTGAGGCATCTTCATTATCCTGCCTCACAGTGGGATATGAGGGTGGTCAGAGATGAAAAAACTTACCGTGATAAACTAATCACCCAGGTTATAAAATGATTTATAAATCTAAGAAAGTTGAATAGATTTGAATTAGGTCTTATAAATAGTACTATAATCCCAAGTGTGTCTTACTCCTCTCAAGATTTTAGTAGCTAAGGTTCAGGTGGGGAAATGGGGGGATGTCAAGAACTTGGGGGAATAGAAAAAGCATTGAAATGACAACCCTGACCCTGATTTCTGACACCAGTTAAATATGTGACCTAGGGTGTAACTTAAATGTTGTGAGCCATAGTTTGCTAGTTTTAATTCGCTTCAAGTTTGAAAATACTATGATTTTGAACTTGACTCCCATCAGAAATGCCAGAGCATTTGTGTAAAAAATAGAAGGTCGTTTGTCACTTTTGTTTTGTTTTCATCTTGAATTAATGTAGGCCTATTGTGTCATGTTTATCTGGAAATACAAATGTTCAGGGTTCACAAGGAGTTGTCTATTGAATACGTAATAACCTTAGCAAGAGCAGTTGCAGACAAGAGCTACAAATGATTCTTTCAAGGCCAAAAGTAGTAGAATATCTTGTCCTTTAAATTCCAAGTACATTTTGACATGAAAACACTCACAAAAAAAAAAAACTAAAGGACAACAGAAAAATAATGGCTCTTGAGAAGCTATTTGGATCATTTGAGAAAGTTCAGTTGAACAGGTAAGGCCAAAGCATTCACTTACTCTCTTTACCACGAGCCATCTGTTTGGCCTTGTGCTTCAAGGACTCAGAAAAAAAACAAATATTATTCCATCTCATGCATATGAGCAGACAGATACAGGGAAATAAAATATCAACAAAATATTGCCAAGTACGGGGGCCACACTTACAATATCTTCAGGCTTTACCTGACTTCAGGGTCTGTTTCGAGTTTCAGAAGCATTTCCCTCGTCTGGCCTGACCCTCTTCCAGCCCCTCCAAGTCTCCACCTCAAAGCATGTACAAAGTGTGGACACCCTCCTCCAGCTGTGCACAGACATCCGTGGCAGCGTCCTGGTGTGTGATGGGGAGATGCGTGGCATTATGAATGAGGACCGGAGTGTGATCAAACAGGCGGGAGACCAGCTCCCAAAGGAGTCTCACCAGCTGCTTGCTTTTTGCCAGCACTAGCCAGGGAATAGTTTTCCCTTTTTGCCTTTACAGTCCCAAAGTTCTTTTTCATCTTTTTCTGCAGTACTCTTCCCCTTCATAAAAGTCCATCAGCGTATAAAACCGCCTGTGGCAAGACACATTTTAGTGCATCCATCCCCACAACACCTTGCTAGGACGGAGAATACCAGGACCCCACTGAAGAGCTACTGTTTATTGAGGCCTACTAAGTATTGAACGTTGTGCTAAGTGACTAATACATAACACTTGTCTCATTATTCTATCTTTTAGAGCATGACTTGGAAGCCCCAAATGGTTAAATACCTTTGCTCAAGGTCACTCAGATAGAATATGGCGCACACAGGATGTGAACCCTTCATGGTACCAGTGAAGGGCAATGTGTCACTATGGTGGCCTGCTTACTACCCAGAGCATATAGGAGTGATGGCATAAAAGAACTTCTCATGATCTAATAGAACAGTTCACAAACCATAATGTCATAAGAATCCCTTGGGAGAATTTCTTTTTTTTTTTTTCAGATTAATATGAGGGTGCAAATGCTTAGGTTACATGGTTTTCAATTCTAAGGTAAATTGCCAGTTTTGGTTGAGCCCTTCACCCAGAGGAGCAGGCCGAACACCCTCACATTGCATTGTGAGTTTCTTTTTTTTTTTTTTTTTTGAGACAGAGGCTCAAGCTATCCCCCTGGGTAGAGTGCCATGGCATCACAGCTCATAGCAACCTCCAATTCCTGGGCTCAAGCGAGTCTCCTGCCTCCGCCTCCCAAGTAGCTGGGAACACAGGCGCCCGCCACAACGCCCGGCCATTTTTTGGTTGCAGCCATCATTGTTGTTTGGCGGGCCCGGGCTGGGGATTCGAACCCGCACCTTAGGTGTACATGGCTGGCACCTTAGCCGATTGAGCCACAGACGCCGAGCCACATTGTGAGTTTCTTAAAAAATAGATTTCTAGGTTTTT
>CAUYQV010029134.1:0-10655 GCA_963574575.1 Galagoides demidoff | reverse complement strand
GTCTGTGGTCCCAGCTACTTGGGAGGAGGAGGCAGGAGACTCGCTTGAGCCCAGGAGTTGGAGGTTGCTATGAGCTGTGATGCCATGGCACTCTACCCAGGAAGATAGCTTGAGGGTCCGTCTCAAAAAAAAAAAAGAAAGTATGAACATCACTTAACCTAAGGAAATTAAGAATCCGTAGAGAGATGGCTTGGCGCCTGTGGCTCAAGTGGCTAAGGCGCCAGCCACATACACCTAAGGTGGTGAGTTCGAATCCCCAGCCCGGGCCTGCCAAGCAATGATGGCTGCAACCAAAAAATGGCCGGGCGTTGTGGCGGGCGCCTGTGGTCCCAGCTACTTGGGAGGCGGAGGCAGTAGACTCGTTTGAGCCCAGGAGTTGGAGGTTGCTATGAGCTGTGATGCCATGGCACTCTACCCAGGCGGAAAGCTTGAGACTCTGTCTCAAAAAAAAAAAAAAATTCTATTATTCCTTAGTTATGTAATATTAATTAAACTCTTAGTTGCGATATATGTGAAGATTTAAGATCTTCAAATGTATCATACATATGAAATTATTTGATAAACTTAATATAATGAAATCAACATACAGTACCTAAAATTTGCCCATACAGTTAAATTCCTAAAATTTGCCATCCCCATTTCAGAAGAGTCTTAAAAAGAGACCGTATCACTTAAAAACTCTTTTCTTGCAAGACTAATATTGCACCCTCTACCAGGTAGAGTCTACCTAGTTTCAGGTTTGAGTTCAAACAGCTATAGGAATCACCAAGTTCTCTCTGCATACCTAGAATGCCATTCTGAAGCCAAGTATAAACCAGCAGCATAACTTACGACTGAGTCAGACATGAAGGTGATGAGGTTAGCTCAACAGCTGGGGATGTAGCCTGTTCCTCGCCATCTTCAACTAAAATTAACCCAGAGTCATAGACGCAGATCGGGACAAGGCTAAGAAGAAAGCTCTAAGCTCTATGCCTTTATCAAATTACGCATTTTTAAAAATCCAGTGACTGGATTTCCTACTTTAATAATGTGATGTAATTATCTGATACTGCTATTTGATTTTGGCATCTATTTAGATTATATTTTTTTCATTTTTGATCTTTTGGATCATATCTTTATAGTCTGTTAGTATCTCTTAACAAATGTAGCTCTGTGTAGCCAAGAGGCTAGGGTGATTTTACTTGTTTTACAACAGGTTTTACCTGCTTTGTTTTTAATAAGTTAAAACCGTATTTATAAAATTTTAGACTGATTTTCATGGTGGATTTCTAAAATTTAGATTCACTGTCAAACTTCAGGGACACAGCAAATCTGTTTCCTATTTATATGAGTTTATTGCGACACTGGATTAATAGACAAGCTTATAGAACCATCAGGTTTTAAAGCCAAAATCTACTGATGAGAAAATACCTCTGAATCAATCTTTTGGTTTAGAAAGATGTCACGTCGGGCAGCTGGATCCCCTCACTGCAGCCTACTTCACAGTATTCAACACAGTTGGGAGGAAGAGAGGGAGGAGGACACAGATGGGCAGACCTTAACCTAGGGACAGGGTCATTATTCTTTGTTTCCCCTATATCTAAGAATAAGAATTCATGCACTGGGTGCCAGAACAGGCGCAAAGTCACTGACATGAACTGAAAAGTGAAGAGAGCAGATCATGGCTGTTTGGACCTACACAAAGTGGTCCTAATGACAGAGAACGCAGATGACTGCTTGCTGAGTGCCACACAGATCAGAGCCAAGCCTCACCTCTTACCAGAGCCTCTAGCAGTGTGAACTGCTAAGGAGCAGAGCGCCATAAAAATGGTGAGCACAGGCTCGGCACCTGTGGCTCAATGGGCTAAGGCGCCAGCCACGTACACCCAAGGTGGCAGGTTCGAATCCCCAGCCCGGGCCCGCCAAACAACAATGATGGCTGCAACCAAAAAATGGCCGGGCATTGTGGCGGGTGCCTGTGGTCCCAGCTACTTGGGAGGCTGAGGCAGGAGACTCGCTCGAGCCCAGGAGTTGGAGGTTGCTGTGAGCTGTGATGCCATGGCACTCTACCCAGGGAGACAGCTTGAGGCTCCGTCTCAAAAAAAAAAAAATAGAAATTCCTTAATGCCATTTTTTCAGTCCCTCCTACCCCAATGCCAAGTTCATGTAATGCATATTTTTGCCTCATGCAGAATATGACTTATTAAGAGGGCTGGGTTCAACCTGTGCAGTGGGCCCAGGTCTGAAGTTCACAAGGCTGAGATTCTAGCCCCAGTGATGCCACTAAGTTTGCCAAATTAATCACCCAAGCATCTGTTATATGGGATAAAATAATACCTGCTTCTCCGCAACACAGGACCATCATATAAATCAGATGAGATAATATATGTAAAAGCACTCTGAGAAATTAATTGCACACTCCAGAAATAAAACATTGATTAGAGGACATCTATTCAATCAAGCAGTATTTTCTATCTAATATATTTATTTAAAAAATTTCGAAACTACATGTGGTTATCAACGGCATTTTTAAAGTGGGAAAACTAACAATGTGAAATAAGTTGTCTATATTTTCTAAACCTAAATTATAAACAGGTACATGTGCAAAAGCATTCTCTCTGTGACTATTTCTCTACTTAGAAATGGGGTAGAGAACAGACTCATTTTTTCAGCCCTACCATGGTGGTACATGGAAAATTCAACAAAAATGACAATAAATTAGCCTGGGCATTAACAGAAAGCTTTATCTGTTCAGCCTCCCCCAAAATTTCTCATTTCTACACTTAAACAGCCAGTGCAGCCAAACCAGACCCATGAGCAGGAGGTGATCTCTGATCCCACAGCCATAACTTGGTAAGTTCATTACGTATGAGTTATTGTTTTGAATGAGGTTTGGCTTCGAAGGCCACAACTGTACATTCCTAAAATAATGTCCCTGACGCCAGCAGAAAATGATCTTCACGATTCTCACCTTGAACTCACATACAACTCCTACCTCATTTGGTACATGCTCCAGATTCTCCCCAGCTCTGTCTTTCATCATTCCCAACACATAAGGGCTCGTGTTCATGGTGGAGAAGGGTAAAGGGCACCAAACTGTTTCCTCAGGTAAGTAAATGCTCAAATGGCGGCAAGAAGTACTGTATACCATGGATGTGCCACATACCATTGATGTGCCATATACAATGGAAGTATCATATACAATGGACGTACCATATGCAATGGACGTGCCATATACCATGGATGTGCCATATATCATGGACGTTCCATATACCAGGACGTGCCATATACCATGGACGTCCCATATGCCATGGATGTGCCATATACAGTGGATGTCCCATATACCATGGACGTGCCATATACCATGGATGTCCCATATGCCATGAACATGCCATGTACCATGGACATACCATATACCATGGACGTGCTATATACCATGGACGTCCCATATACCATAGATGTACCATATACCATGGACATCCCATATACCATGGATGTGCCATATAACACAACAAGAGGGTCTTATTCCTGTAACTTTCTCAGGGCCAGAGACTCTACTCAACCCTGAGCATCAGCACGAGCAGATCCACCATGCCGTGGTCTGGGTACCTGACATACACCAAAATTAAGGGAATCCTCACAAAACTGTGAGCGAGGCCACTGTTTCTGATGCTGGGTACAAATTCAGAATCAGAAGTCACGCTACAAGAAGAATGCCAGCTCTGACTTCCACCTCCCTGGAGATTCTGACTCACGCCTTGACTTCTACCTCCCTGGAGATTCCGACTCATTCCTCTAGGGGTGGGCTCTTGTATCTGTCTTTTAAAGTCACTGGGAGATGCTTCTGAGGCTGTTCAAAGACTGCCAATAACGCCAATGTTAATAACACCTAATGTCGCTGGGCAGTTATTATGCAACGCTTGGCAGAAATCTTCACATGTTCCTCCCCACTGGAATTTCACCACAATACTATGAGGTAGGTATTAATATTATCCATATTTACAGATAAGGAACCTGAGACTTAGCAAAGTCAGGGGTCTAACCAAAGATTGCACAGCCTGGATGTATCAGGGTAGAAACTCTCACCCCATTTTCACTGACTCTGGAATCTGTGAGCTTCTCAGTTTATCTGCCACAGCAGAATCGCAACAAAGGAAATTAGACCCAAGTGTTGCTTTCTCCCCAGGACATTAGTGATGATGTCAGTTGACTTGTCATTATTATTATTTTCATTAATAATAATTTATCCTGGTGAAGCCTGAGGCCGGGACTTGAGAGCATAAATTCCAGACGCAGAGACCGAGGTGAAACTGGCAGAAGGCATTGATCGGGGGGACGGTGCGCAGGGAAGAGGTGTTTGCTTCTGTTACCCCTGGGCTTTGACCCTGCAAAACCACCTCCCAACACATAATTAAGATAAAACTTAACCCCGCAGCCCTCCATCACCTTTATAAATCTCCTTCTGAATCTCAGCCTTCCAGAGACCTTTATACAACAATACTGATAAATACTATCAGCTTCCAAGAACTCCACAGAGGCAGCTAGAGATACCTCGCCATGCCCCCACATGATCAATATTATCACCCTATTAAAAGATAATCATATCTCAGATCCTTAAAGCTCCTTTGAGCCTAAAAAAGTTCAAATCTCTTTCATATCATTTCTTTCATTCTCCCCTCCCCACATCTGAGGCTTCAGGAAGGCGGCTGCTCTCATTCCTTAATCCTGTCACCACAGACTTGCAATGGCTGCACTTTCCCCTCATGTCACAGCCTCATGGAGGAGCTGACCTTGACTTGTGTTCAAGGTCCTTTTTGGGCTTTGTCCAGTATTTCTGTTTGGGCTGGCGAGGCCGTCTCTAAGATCTATGGGCATCTCTGGGTCTCTTGGAGAAACCCTAGAGGGCGGGTACACTGTCTAGGACTCAGCACGATGTCTCCTCCAACCTGCAGCTGAAGGGAGGCATCCTGGTGACAGCTATGACCTCCTGGAAAGGAGGTGCTATGGTACAAAGCACTGCCCTTGCTTTGCGTCTGGTCTCAGACCTTCAGCCGCGCAGTCACACAGCTCGTGCATTTACACAGTACCATGTGTGACATCCAGGTACCTTCCTGGAGAACGTGAAGAGGCTACAGCATCACAGGCAGAAAGGATCCAGCCACGGGACAGAACGAGGAACTGAAAGTAGCTTGGGAAGAGGAGGCTGGGAAGGAAGCAGGATGGCCCAACCTGCCTCTAGTCTCAGCTTAGAGGACGGCTACAGATTTGGTGGTGCCAAGTGCAACTGAGCAATGGAGTGACCAGGTGAGCCACTGACGATGACCAAGGGAGGGAAACTTTGCAGAAGGGAGCCCCAGGCCAACACAGGGAGAGAGTGGGGGTGCACGGCTGTTCCTTGAGGAACTACAGTTTATGTAGGAATCTCCCTCCCCACTGGGTGTAAATCCTGGTCTGGAAACTGGCTCAAGAGACAGAGAGTGAAGACAACAAAGCCAGTCCCGACTGGTCTGATTTCACACCCAGGGCCCTACTTACATTGCTCCTCTGCTGTCATCAGTTCAGGAACTCAGGGCTTGAACTGAACCTGCTGGGGGTGGAGGAGCTGGAGAAATCTAGCTCAGAAGAACTGCAGGCAACACAGAGGGTGGAGGCAAAGCCCTGGCCATGTTACTTTGCCCTCCCATCTACGCCTTGGTGTGTGGGGGACCTTCCAGGAGGTCCCAGTGGCAGGATTCAGCCACAGGAGCTCCATCAAGGTGGGATGGCCAAGGCCTCTCTCTGGCTCTGGCTGGAGGGAAGGCCCTGGCTAGCCTGGCAGAGCCAGGGCCACACAGAGCAAATGTAACAGACGTGGTCCACTGAGGCCTTGCAGCAGGAGCTGGCGGCAAGGATGCAGACAGGGACTTTAAATGTATTCAGAAAGTGAGCAAACAAGAGACAAATGAACAAACACATGAATTACTTCCAGAACCAACCCGGTACACGCCTCAGTGGCACAAAGGGAGAAGTCAAATAGTTTGAGCCTCGAGTGTCCCCAGAGCTCAGGCTCCGCTCAGCTCCTCCCTAGTGAGAGATGTGTTATCAGGCCCGGGATTAGCATGTGTGATCTGCAATTTAGAACTTGTGTCTTAGTACTCTGGGGTGATGAGTGTGCCTCTCTAGCCTGTGTGCTGAGTTTTTCTCCCTGCTGGTATCAACGGCAATCTGTCCAGACAGCAGGTGGCTCTGGCTTCACTCTGCCTGGGCATTTTGAACTAGAAGACCGGGGCCGGGCCCCGTGCCTGCCATCACAGGTGTGGGTCAGGCCGTTCTGCATTTATACTTGAAAGGTCACCCTCTGACACAGAGCCTGGCTTTGCAAAGTGCTTCCATTTTTAATGGGATTGAGCAAATGCCTCCATTGGTGAGGATTCTGAGGATCGAGTGGGACTGCATGTGGCCTGTTTAGTAGTACGCAGGGAGAGGAAGTGGGGGACGCAGCTGCCAGGTGTCACAGTGTGATTGCCCAAGACAATAACTCCATCTTTCTGGCATCCTGCAATTGGAAATGGAGAAAAATCAATCCTCTACATAGATTGGACCCAGTCATGCAATATGTATAACCTCGGAGTTTTTGTTTCTTTTGTTGATGTTGTTAAGTACATCCTGAAGCCAGGCTTACCTGAGACCCAAGGCCTCAGATTGCAGCCTGGGGGCGCTGGCACTGTGGATTCAAACCACCCTTGAGCAGGCAAGGAGAGGAGCAGGTGACCTGGAGCCCTGGAGTGGCGGGGGGACACTTGACTCCTCCTGACTTCTGCTGCTGGTCCCTGGAACCTGTGCATACCGACCACCTGCTTCCCTGCTTGGAGTTTTCTACACACGTCCTTGGTCTCTGGGGAACATACGGCAAGGGCCTGGAGGAGTAGTAGCACAGAAGACCGTGGCCTGGAGCACAGGCTGACATAGCTGATGGCGTATTTTCAGATGCATACACTCTCAATCCCACCATTGCCCTGCCCAGATCTTTGTCTCTTCAGAATCCATTTCTAACCAAGAAGAACTGGAGTTCCTCAAGGTGGGCAGTAAATTAGGGGCAGAACCATGGTTAGGACTCAATGTGGTAGTTTCCTTCCACAGAGATGGCTCACGGGTCCTTCCAGAGAGGAGGCTCAGCATTTCTCCTCGTGGCTAAGCAGACAATGTACACCATCCCCAGCTAGGACTAGGCAGCCACCAAAGCCTGCACCCGCCACAGTGGCCTCCAGCTGTGTGAGGCAGGGCGGGATGTGAACAGAGAGAAGAGAGAGGCCCAGGGTGTTCTGAGCATGAGTTCCTCCAGTTACAGGGCCCCGAGGCCTTTTATGAAGGTCTAGTGATAATAGCATGAAAGCAATGATCATTCATAATAATAAAAGTGATATGGCAACTAGGAATTATTATTCAGATTTTAAAAACATTTAAGGCTCAAGCTATCAGAGCCTTAGAAGTAGTAGCAATGTTACAATAGTAACTGCTGGTGCTAGATTTGAACCGAGGGCTGCCTGGCTCCACCACCATTCTTTGGACGGCTGGGGAAACTGGGCAGGGGTATCGGTAGACAGGCCCACCTATTTCCCATCTATACCTCGGGAATGGCACAGACATCACTCTACTGGGTCATGGGCAAGTTTTGCTTTAACCTGGAAAGTTCCACCATGACTGGCCCTGCTGCTCTGGGCAGGAAGTGCCAGGGCCGAGGGCCACAGCCTCAGAGTGAGAAGCAGAGAGCCCACAGGAGCTGCCCTGCAAGGTGGGTGGGAAGAGTGTACGGCATGCAGTGAGGGAGGGGAGAGCTGTTCAGGACAGGGCTCATCCCCCAAATGGAATCTTCCAGCTTGTCCTCTAGGTAGAAAAGTCTGGGTTGCTTCACACGGCTTGTGAATTCTGACCCGCTGATGACCATGTAGCCTCCAGGCTCACAGCCCTTTCCCCAGGGCTCCTCGGGGAGTTCAGCCAGGGAGCCACAGAGAAGAAAGTCCAGAGACAGGGAACCTGATCTCCCACCCAGGTTGCCTCCTCCTGAAGCCTTTTCCAGTTCTGCTCCATATTCTTCTTGTTTTAATGGTTCTTTGTATCTGTCAACTTACTCTACTCGCCTCATGCCACTTGAAGCCACAGGCCACAGAAGATGGAGTTTTACTTAAATAAGGTGACCAGATTTTAACATTGGTAAAGCGGGACACCATTGACGGGGGGTGGGGTGGGGGTGGGGGTGTGTTCTTAATTTAAAATTTGATCTATATGGAGCAACAAAAATTTTCATAGAATGCAAAAAAGTAGTATTGTAATATATTTTTGATTTCAACATAAGTACAATTTACAAATACATTTAAAAAATTATGTATAGTATTATTTTATTCTTTGGCATATTTCTTGCTGAATTCTAACAACTGATCAACAATGTGAACTTTGTTAAGCAGTTCTTGATAATCAGTTCTCAACAATTATTTGTTATTATTAAAGTTTAACATTATAAAATTAACAAAAATAATATAAAACCCACATCCTGGCAAAATAGCCACATGGCAACCGAAAACCATATATTCCCTTCCCGTTCTCCTGCTGTTCCCTAGCTTGTCATGCATTCTTTCCAAAAATCAGGACTTTTTAAAAATCCTGTGGGACAAATTGTTAAAAATTGGGACTGTCTCGCCAAAAGTGGGACATCTGGTCACCTTATACTTAAACTACTTTTTAGCTACACACATTTGAGTAAATCTCCTTTCTCTCTTTGGGTCTGTATTTCTTTGTCTCTAAAGAGGGAGTTAGAATCCCACCTTCCTCTCTAATGAAAGGGAGTATGGAATAGGATGCTGTGTGAAGCTGTCACACACAGCACTCGGCAAAGAACTAGAAAACAGTTAACACTTAGATTTTAACTTACGGCATTTGCATGATCCTTGAAAACTAGAAGTAGGTCTTTTATATTCTTCCCCTCTTCTGTAGGGTCTGGCTATGCAAATGTTACTTACTCAGGCAGTGCTTGTTGAAGATCTGTCCCCCCAAGAAGTTCATGTTTTGGCAAAGATAAGAGCGTGATTTTCACTAGACAATGTCAGGCCACAGAAGACTTGGCCTGTTGTATGAGAAGTCATCAAAACAGGCAACCAGAGTGAAGAAAGAGGCAAACCAGAGGGAGCTCACATGTCACTACAGCATCAGTGTCAGGGTGGGACCAAATAGCAGTTCTCAGGGTGAGTCCCTGCGCCATGGCACTAGAACGGGGGGCCCTGGGCAGACCCCCCACTCGTAAGCAACCTCAAAGCTCCAACTGATGGTCACGCCTTGGTGAAGCTCTCCTTCTGAGCCAGCGGGACATTGAGGAGGAAAGGAGATGTCAGCCCGGCAGCCTCCTAGAAGATCCCACAAGGTATGGTTAGGGACAGGCAGATGGGGCTTAAAAATCACAAAATCTTGGGTTTGAGTCTTAACAACCTAAAACTGCTATGTAGTGTGACAAGTTATTTAGAGCTCCTGGTGTTATTTTGTTCATTCCTGAAATGGGAAGAAGATAATCTGATCTGTGGGTCTTTGTGGTTCATTCTAGTGACCAAATGATCAAAGGAAAAGTTGTCTGCAAACAGTGCACGGATGGAAGGGGCCTGGCCTCACAAAGAACTCAGGCTTAGAGCAGGACTAATCTGAACATCAAATAACTATGTAAATATCTGTCTTTCTGAATAGTGATTTTACTCTGGGGCAAGCATTTTAACCCCAACATCAAGAAGGGCCTCATTACTCTGTCCTTTTTATTAAATTACCATCAGCTTTTCTCTGCATCTTATTCCTCTGGGTTTATAGGACAGAGGTACCTACTTTTGGCAAACAGTCGTAGGTCTGCTGCCCACAAGTCCTCAGAAATAGAGGCCTTAGGAAACTGAACTATAAAGGGGCGAGGCAGATAGCAAAGCATCTCCTACAGGCCCATTGTGGCGTTTCCATCCAGTGTGGTCCCCGGGGCTGTGGTTCATTTCCACTCCCTGGCAGAGTCAGTAACTCATCCTGAGAATTAGACCCAGAACAGCCCCCCTACCGCGCCCCCCACAGGGCTGGCAGCACTGGAGAGAGCCACCTCCCCCTGTGGCCACCCCCTTCTCCTCCTCCTCTGAGTGAGCTGGCAGGATTTATAGGGCTGTCCCAGCGACACGCCATCTCAGTAACTGCAGAATGGCAGTTGTAAAAAATCCCATTTGCCAGGGTATTAGAATCCCATTAGTGTTCCCGATGGAGAAATAACCCCGACCCTTCAGAAGGAATTAAAGATATTCGGGCCCCAGCATTTGGAGTGTTATAGGCCCTTCCCCAGTTTGGATGATCACACCAGCAGACATAAAGCCTCAGGCTCCAGATGTCCTTGGTCCATAAACCCCTTGAGAAAAGCCCTAGGAATGATGTATGAAAGGGCCTCAAGTTCCACAAACAGGCACAGTATAATCACAAGGAGTAATTGACACGGGCCTCCCTGATTTGTCTGTGCTTGAAAATGAGTCCTTTTAGGGGAAGCGAGGCTTTTTTTTTTTTTTGAGATGGAGCCTCAAGCTATCCCCCTGGGTAGAGTGCCATGGCATCACAGCTCATAGCAACCTCCAACTCCTGGGCTCAAGCGAGTCTCCTGCCTCCGCCTCCCAAGTAGCTGGGACCACAGGCGCCGGCCA
>CAUYQV010029133.1:0-71050 GCA_963574575.1 Galagoides demidoff | reverse complement strand
CCCTGGTGCCCCTCTTCCCAGATGCCCCTCTTCCCTGGTGCCCCTCTTCCCTGGTTCCCCTCTTCCCTGGTGCCCCTCTTCCCTGTTTCCCCTCTTCCCTGGTTCCCCTCTTCCCAGATGCCCCTCTTCCCTGGTTCCCCTCTTCCCAGATGCCCCTCTTCCCTGGTGCCCCTCTTCCCAGATGTCCCTCTTCCCTGGTGCCCCTCTTCCCAGATGTCCCTCTTCCCTGGTGCCCCTCTTCCCTGGTTCCCCTCTTCCCAGATGCCCCTCTTACCTGGTGCCCCTCTTCCCTGGTTCCCCTCTTCCCTGGTTCCCCTCTTCCCTGGTGCTCCTCATCCCTGGTTCCCCTCTTCCCAGATGCCCCTCTTCCCTGGTTCCCCTCTTCCCAAATGTCCCTCTTCCCTGGTGCCCCTCTTCCCAGATGCCCCTCTTTCCTGGTGCCCCTCTTCCCTGGTTCCCCTCTTCCCAGATGCCCCTCTTCCCTGGTTCCCCTCTTCCCTGGTTCCCCTCTTCCCTGGTTCCCCTCTTCCCTGGTTCCCTTCTTCCCAGATGCCCCTCTTCCCCAGCATCCTCTCCAACTGCTGTACTTGGATGTGAGGTCTTGAGTCCCTGGAGTTGATAATCTACATACTGTCCACCCAGGACCTGGGACTGTGGAACACTGGCCTATCTTTACTTAAGCAGGCCTCCTGGTAGGGAGGGTGGGTCAGTAGGAAGCATATTTTTACCCCACCAAACCCAAACATCAAATCTTCCTTCTCATACCCTCCTGTGCAAGTAATTCCCAAATTCCCCTACCCCTGCCAAGGAGCATGGTGCCCATGAGTCAGTGATGATGCCAGGCTTAGTTTAATGGTGCCACTGACATGGTAACATTCTAAGGATGGGTACTGTGGTACAAACCTCATGGAACAGAAGTGTCTCTGCTGTCATGTACCTCCATCCTGCCATCCATCTTGTCCACCACATCTTCCCAATTTTCCCATGAAGCCAGCTTCCCTCTCCACATCTGGAGACCAAGCTGTTACCCTGTTAGGGTACAGGTCCCTGTTAGCAGCCTGTGCTCTGATCTCTCTACCATCACTGGTGTTTTGGCCAGAAGTTTTTCTTAGGTGAAGATGTTGCTACCTCCACAAAAATGCAGACATCTCTGGGAAGGAAGGAAAGAGAAGGAAAGATCCATTGGTCTGTGGTTGCCAGTGTCTCAGGGGAAGGAGGCAGGCCCCCACCAGAGGGAGAGAAATGTTCTGGGGACGAGGGTAAAACTGCTGTGAAAAATGGTCCAACAATCTGACGACTGGGCATGCTCCCAAAGGAAAAGTCATTTTACTCAAAGACATCTGCACCCGAAGGTTTATTGCAGCACAATTCACAGGGGCAAAGATGTGGAATCAACCTAAGTGCCCATCAGATCATGAGAGGATTAAGAATATGTGATAGATACAGAGGGTACCGCCAAGAAAACGTGCGCACATTTAAAAAAAGGAAAAACTATATTCGAACTGCAGTACTCAGGTTACAGCAAGAGGTGCTCAATGCGACTTAAACATTCACCTTTTGTTATCAACATATATGGAGTATTGTAGTTTAAATACAGTTTATTCCTTTCTTAGTATTTGTATACATTTTTGGCATCCTCTGTACGTATAACATGTAAGACTACACAGTGATAAAAAGGAAGGAACTAACTTCTTTTGCAGCCACTGGGATGGAGCTGGAGACCATTATCCTAAGTGAAGTCTGTCAGGAAGGAGCCACAAACACCCGGTGTGCTCTTGACTTAACGGGAGCTAAATGACGGTCCTGGGGCACAAAGAGGCGTAAAGGTCAGTGGAGATCAAGACGTGGGCGGCTGGAGGGACAGGGGCAAAAACTTACCAAATAATAAACATTATTTGGGTGGCGGGCACACTAAAAGTCCTGATTTAAGTATTATAAAAACTATCCATATAATAAGAATATATGGATAGTTGCATCCCCTTAATATTTTGAAGTAAAAAAATAAAATATTTGAAAACTTGAACAAAAAGAAAAATCTTTGCTTTGATGTGAGACACAGGCAGGGGTCACTCTGGGCCAGCAGGACAGGCTGTGAGCAACTGGGGTGGGGCCAGAGCCGGGGCCAGGGCACTGGGCCAGAGGATCAGGAGACCGCAGGCCAGGCCCTCACCCCATGGGTTTGCAGTTTCTCTGGAACGCTCAGTGTCAGCCTCTCAGGACTTTCCCAGTCCTCTCGTCTCTGCCTCTGACATTCTGCTTTGTGACCATTTGTCAAAACTCAGTCAAATCTTCCACCCCAGAGTCCAAGGTTCTCTGTGAAAGCACATTTAGTGCTGAGTGTTGGGGACAATGGGGGCTGGGAGGCCCCCAGTTTAAGCACCCCACTCACAAATAGGACACCCCTGGTGATCCTGCCCTGGTGCCTAGGCAATCAAGGTCAAACCAGCAAGTTTCTCCCTATGTTTTAAAATACTTTTAAAACAAATTTTCTAAAAGGTATTCTTTTAATTCCTGGAAACATGGAAGAGGTCGTGGTGAAAGGTCGTGCCTCAGACTTTATGGGCGTTCCCTGTATGAATGAGGATGGCAGGCAGGTGGTCAGCATTGTGGCCAAAGAATGTTTGGATTTCTGCCCACTGGATATAGGTTCAATCACACCTATGAGGTGACAAAGTTGGGGACATGGACCACTGAGGCCAAGACGGGAGGGCAGTGTCCTTAGCTGTAGGAGCCCTGGAGGGGCACACAGCTTCTGCATCCTCATGCCTCTGGGGCCCAGCACTACAGGGCATGAGGACAAACTGACCAGCCAAATCAGGGTCCAGATGCTAAGTCCCACCCACCACCAGGCATGTGCCACTCCGCCACTCCTGAGAGAGGGGTGTGGCAGCTCAGGTCACCTCTCCCCACCCCCGTCTCACCCAGTGTGGGCCTCGTGCAGGCTGGTGGGCTCCCCTGCAAAGGGATTATTCCTTAGTGTAAGCACAGCTATTTGCTCCAATCGGGGCACAAAGTTGATGACAATACGGCCCACCAGTCTGAAGGGCAAATGCCTGCACTAGAGCCCACCACCCACACCATCCAGCCCGGGCAGCCTCTCGTGCCCTAGCCAGACAGAAGGTCAGCAGGCCAGCAACTCATACCTACCGCAATCCTACCACTGCAACTCCAAGACAACTTTCTAGCTAGCCTAAGAGGTAATAAAAGTCACACTGAACGCGAGTGTATCACTCCTGCTTGCCCCGGGAAGCCAAGTCGGCATGCTCCCAGGGATGCCATTCTCAGTCCCAAATATTTCACCCTCCTGCTGCCTCAAATGATGCCAAATCCATCTGGTTAGAATGTGTTGTTGAGAAACTAACTTCCAAAGCATTCACAGAACATTTATTTTGCTGTTTTTTCAAAGACATCAGCTAGCTGAAAAACACTCGAGTGATTAATACATGAGTGTGTATAAACACACACACAAATACACACATATACACACACAAACACACACATACACAAACACACATACACACAAACACAAACACACACACATACACACGTACACAAACACATACACACACAAACACACATACACACATGCACACAAACACACCCACAAACACACATACAGACACCTACAGCTGCATACACTTCTATTAATCACTATAGCTTCCAGGGTATATACAGGGTCAGAAAACGAAGTTCGTGAACTCACGTAGAGAAAGTGCTGCACACCCGACTGGTGAACAGCTCTGCGGTCAGCAGATGGCCCAGGGGAGTACTCCAAGGTGACCAGAGTGATACTCAGTAATGGGGTTTGCAGTATTTTCTCTAGGATGAGTCCATGAAATTCATTGTCTGACCTCCATACGATGGAGTAAAAAATATATATACATACATATTCTATATGTAAACTGCATGCACACATATATTCACATATGAACCATTATAAAAATTTATAACATACAACATATATTCTATAGAGAATCTATATTTATATACATATATAATTCACTTGTATATATGAAAAACCATATGCACACACATGTACTCACTTATTGGTCATTGTGATATCTATAGAATATCAACTACGTGTATTCAATATTACAGAACATACATACATATGTATTCACATACAAACAACACACACACTACTATCCGTCACGATATAATCCCCACAGTTCAGGGTAAAATGCACCCTCGTGTTAGCCTTTTAAAGGCTGTATCCCCATTCCTCCTGCCTCTTCTAGGCTAAATAACGCCTCGAAATAAAAAATAGACTGTGATTGCCAAGCGACTCTTAGTTACATAGCACAGAACTCTTCCTTTGAAATGAGAATTCACCCTACTTTGTGCATAAATGTTTCTCTGAATTTTGTTTGAATTACTAGCCTCCTTGTAACGTCAGATGGTGCAGTTGGGATAATTTTCATTAGAAAAATAATTATAGGCTAAATACGGTTAATAAAACATTAACCATACACTGGAATGTTTTAAAAGCTGTCTTTCTCCATGAAAGACAATGAATTTTGATGAATTCTAATGAATTTTAATGAAAAACACCATGGTTACTTAAGAAAAATATAAATAGAAATAATTATTACACATAATTATGAGATTAAGGATTTAAAAAAATTTTAACTCAGAAATAATTATTCTGGGTAATCTACTTCACAAAACTGATAATTATAAGAGGGAAAAAAAGGGTTCTTCAAGTTTGACAGAACATTTGGTCTAATTTTGATCCCATTCTAAAATTCACGATTTTGTGATTATTAGTAAGTCATAAAGCCTTTAAGGTTTAAACCTTGAAATCATGTTAAAATGTAAACTTTGTCTGGGAGATTTAACATTGCTTTAAAGGCCCAACAAAGAGGGCCAGATCACCTCTAAAGAGGATGCCCCTCCTGCCAGCACCGTCTCTGAGGCCAGACACAGGTGCTCTGGCCCCTGGATAGACCCCGCTGGTGGCCCCAGGTGGCCCCAAGGCCTCCCCAGAAAGTCAGTTCCCTTCCTACGTCCTTCCATGAATCTATTCCAATCCTCCATTCAAACTGATGAGGATCTGCTCTGGACTTCCACACTTGGGGTGTGGCTCAGGGACTCTGTAGATGACAGGAAGAGCCCCAAGTGGGGGGCAGAGCCGAGGGTCCTCCCTTTTCCTGGTGTTCCAATGAGTCCTGCCTGTGCCAAGGGTACAGCAGACCTCCAGGAGACTGTGCGTGCCCCAAAGCAGCATTCCCTGTGACACAAACGGACCTGGGAATGGTAATCTCACAAGTGTTTGCCCCCTAGTCCCTCCCCTGGCCTCCCCCGCTGATGGTGAGGTAGGAGGGCCCCTTCACGCACACCACGCATCTCTGCCATTTGCAATGGTTTCCAAAACACCTCATCATGTTTGGTCTGTTGTTATCCTTTAGAGAACTTGGTAACCAGAACTTTAATTTAATTTTATTTTTTGACCTAAATGGGGGATCGAAGCCTGTGACTTTGTGACCTGCTGGATGTCACCTAGCAGGGAGTGGAGGCACCAAGGGTAGATGGCTGCCATGCTGGTGACCCAGAACTTATTGTGTCCAGACGTGCTCAGGGCAGTGACGCAGCCCAGGAGCACTGTGAGCTGAGAGGGAAGTTCCAGGTTCTGGGGGTGGGGTCCCCCTTCAACATTGAAGGTGGAGTAGTGGGCCCTGGAAAGCCCTTCCCTGTGGTGTGGACAGACCCGTGTGGTTTAAGGTAAGGTAGCATTGTCCCCATGTTTTCCACAATCAGACACAGAAAATTCACATGTGACCTTGAGCAGGTCTGACCCCTGGGCTCCCTCGTGCCCCTGGGGATAGGTGGGGCTGGCACTGGGGAATCATGTTATTTCTCCAGGCTTCTGTCCAGCTTGGATGTTCCCGCCCGTGGCCTCATCCCAGCGCTGTCTGCTCCACACCCAGGTTGGGCACGAGGTCTTCCTCAGAGCTGGAGTTACATGGAGCCCAACTCTGGAAGGGGCCAGACCCCTAATCCAAGAACCAGTGACAGGTTGGGGGCATCTGGCAGTAGCCGGGAGGAACCACCTGGAGACCTGAGCAGTAGGTGGCTCTGTGGGCCTGTCCCCTCCCAGGCTATGAGGAGTCCTGGGGGGCAGCCACGTGCCCTCACCCTCCTCCCTGTGCCACACCTGGTGCCCAGCCTGGGCTGGCGGCATCTGGGCTGCGTGTGGATGGCTTCCTACTGGCCCCTGCTCTAGCGCTCCTACTATGCCCTCAGGGATCCCTGCTGCCTCCCTGGCACTCCTGCTGTGCCCTCAGGGCTCTGTGCTGCCTCCCCGCCCCACGCTGGGTGGGACTTTCTCCCATGATGCCCCATTTTTCTTCTACCCACTGCTGTCCCTCACTGGACATTCTTGGGCTGGCCCTGAGACATCCCACTGCCTGCTGCACTGCTGCTCCCCTCCTGGGGGGATCCAGACATGGCACTGACCATGAAGCTTCCCCTGGCTTCTGGCCCCTCGTAGCCCTGGGCATCATCTCTGGGCCTCAGGCGGGCGGGTCCCCTGCTCCTTCCTGATCTTCCTGGTCCTAAGTTTCAGGTCCTGACCCAGATGGTACTTGGTTTGTGATGTCAGATGTATCCTCCACTGCAGCCTGGGCCCCCCAATTCTGGGTTAGCTCCTCCCCCAGCCCCACAACCTGGATCTGCAAACAGCTGGTGCCCAGTAAACTTCCACTGCAGAATTAAAGGCTGGAGTGGACGTTTCTGGGTTGGCAGGGCCTCCGTGCATCAGAACTGGGAGCACGGCCACCTCTTTCCCCAGCAGCAGTGTCCATCAGGGGCACAGGAGGCTCAGGGAGGCAGGGGGCAGGGGGGCAGGGAACTTGAGGGAATATGGCTTAGAAAGCCAGGCTGTGCAGGAAGCACCTGGCTGAACGGATCTCAGAGTGGAAGGTGGTGGGCAGGTGGGGGCGCAGGTGGCATGTTGCGGGGGTGTCTTCCTGATCACTCTGGCAGGACTCTAAATAAATGACTTAATGAACAGAAAGTACCAGGGAATTCCCCACATACCACGTACAGAGAGTGGAGGAGGTGAGAGTTAACCCCGGCATGGGCATGCTGCATCACACTGACTCACAGCTGCTCATACCTGCACCTCCCCGTTCACAGTCAGTGCCGCCTGGGAGGGGCGGGGTCCGGGCCATGTGAGGGGCACCACACCGCACACGAGGACTCCCAAGTAATGAAGTTTTGCTTTGCTCATTTTGACATCATGTTGAACATTCTACATTTTGCACCTCTTTTGTGTGTGTGTGTGTGTGTGTGTGTGTGAGAGAGAGAGAGAGAGAATTGGTAATTGCCTAGAACTGTTTTTCTTTTTTTGAGACAGTCTCACCCTCAGTAGAGTGCCACGGTATCAATAGCTCACAGCAACCTCAAACTCCTGGGCTTAAGCGATCCCCTTGCCTCAGCCTCCCAAGTAGCTGGCACTACAGGTGCCCACCACACCTGGCTAGTTTTTAGAGATGGGGTCTTGCTCTTGCTCAGGCTGGTCTGGAACCTGCAAGCTCAGGCAATCCACCTGCCATGGCCTCCCAGAGTGCCATGATTACAGGCATGAGCCACCCCACCCAGCCTTGAACTTTCTCTTGTTTAGTATTTCAGATTAATATAAGGGACATGATTACATTACATTCTTTGCACTTACTAGGAAAAGACTGAGTGGTACACGAGCTCTTCCCTCAGGAGGGGTGCCCTGTACCCCTAAGTTGTATAGGTTGGGTGGGGGCTTCCTGGGGCTTAAAGAACAACTAGGACATCCAAAACGCAGCACTGACATTTTTGATGAGTTCATTGTCAGTGAATCAGAAACTTATGACTTATACTACATAAAAATTCATGTTTCTGAAATTAATGAGAACTGTCTTTGACCAATGAAGGCTGGTCAGCATCACCAGGGAGGGGCTGGACGCAGACTGGGGGAGGCAGAGCAGAGAGCCAGGGTGGCGGTGCCCAGGGCTGCAGGTCCTGGGGACTGTGGGGCAGACCCTGAGTCACCTGCCCTGTGCCCAGCCTCTGGATCTGTGCCCAGCCCCTGGGCCTGCGCCTGGCACCTCAAGACCTTGAGCAGATGGCTCTCTGTGACTGAGGCCACTTCCTACGTGGAGACCCCCAAGCTGACCTGGGCTGGGACCCAGGAAGCACAGTGGTGGCTGCTCTGGGCCAGGTGCCTCCTGGCTTCCCTGGGTAGTTGAACAAGCGGGGGTGGCCCCCTGCCCCTTATGCCACTCCCCAGAGGTCACTGGCATCAGTGCCCTACATTCTGTACCATATGTCATGAGGTTAACAAGGAAGAAAACCGCTCAACTGTCCTGTTTCTGCCCTCGTGCTGGGACAGCATGCACGGCCCAGAAGTGGCCCTGAGGGCAGCCAGCAGTGAGACGTGAACTTTTAGTGAGGACCCGGCACTGGGGACTCCTTCAGGGTGGGGACATGTGCACAGGGGCCTTTGACATCAATCTGAAAGCCAAGTTGAGAAGCCCAAAGCTGTATCAATGAAAAACCCTCCTACTCTCCTCTGCTGAAATCACTAGCAACCTTTGCAGAGTTATAAGGTAGAAAATGTACTTGGGGCCTCGAAGAAGCCAGCGATTCTGAGTACATATTCCAACATGAAGCCACTAAGCCTTTGGCTTAATAATTGAAATTTTATATTTCCTCTAAGTACAGTTAACAGTGACGATGACCTCTGATACCCTCCTCTCTCAGAGGTTCCTCGGTGGACATGGATGCCAAGTGCCATCACACCTGCCAGTGGGCCATCAAGGGCACCTCCCTGAGCGTCTGCACAGCACAGAACAGAGAAGAAGGGAAGCTGGTCCTGGGCTGAACATGGAGACAGACTCAGCTGCTCAGAAGCTCCAGCCTCTTCTTTCTGCTGTCCCTGACCCTGATGTTGTTTTGTGTCCCTCCCGAGGGAATCTGATGGGAAGCTTTGTGGTCCAGGGTCCTCTTGTTCCCTTCTGGGCTCTCCAGTGTCACACCTCAGCTCTGGGTGGAGGACGGCTCTAGTCCTGAGATGAGCTTCCTAAAATGGCACCACGTAAAACTCACAATGTGGCTCCAGGTTTTCAGCATAGCTGACCATTTGATGGTAGCCCACATGAACTGCCCGGCGGTCACCCTGTTAGAGTGGCTGATTGAGAGTCAGTGACTCTGGCTGAGACGGGCATTCTCCATTTCAGCTTTTTTCCTTCAGATGGAAAGTAGGGACCAAGCCCTGGGGGTGTGGGGGAGACTCTTTGCTGACTTTCACTTTCACGCCTCGTGTCTCCTGCTTGCATCCCAGGGGAGGTGCATGTGTGACAAGCAGGCCAGCCGCGTGTCACTGTGTCCTGGCACGAGAGGGAGTCAGCCTGTTAATGTGTCAGACAAAGGCCTCTGCTCAGCGTTAGCCCTGCAGACCAGCGTAGGCCGACCTGGCGGGGCATGGTTTGTGAGTAACAGCTCCATGGGTCCAGAAAGAAGCACCCAGTCCCAGCTGTTTCCTGTCCTTGCAAAGCCGTGGCCAAGCCCAGGCAGCCTAGGCTTCTCCTGGCAGGAGCTGGCCAGCCCAATGCTGCCTGGCCTCAGAAAATAGCACTAAAGGTGCTGAGGGCTTGTGTCTGTCAGTGAGGGCACACTCCTGTTTTTCTAGAGAGTTCTCTGGCTTTTAGTATGGAGCTCTTTGTGCTGCAGGGAGGGCCTGGAGCAGTGGGCCCTCAGGCTCAGGGACCCTACGTGAACACACTCCAAAAGGAGCAGAGGACACGGGGCAGCTGCAGCAGTGTGTGCGGCAGGGACACTCACAAGCTGTGGTCCACCATGGACTAGGCTTGCCGGCTGGTGAGGATGACCGTGATCCACCACGGGGCCCAGCCAGCTGCTTTGAAAGGAACAAGGCATGGAGACCAGGGTGCCTGGCAGGCAGAGCACTAAGGCGTGATCTCGGAAGCCGCTCCGCCCAGGCAGGCTTGAGAGGTAGGAGGTCCTGGGGCCTGTTCTGCAAACTGACACAAGGAACCTCCCTGCTGACGGCCTTCCTTCCTACACTGAGCGACGTGTTAAGGTGACCTGATTCTGAAAGACGGGACATGCACTGCAGGTATGAGCCAGTATAGCGGCCTACTGGTTTATGGTATTTGATTGTAATGTATTGGTTTGGTGGAGATTCTAACAAATAACCATGGATTGGGTGGCTTGAACCAACAGAGTTAATTCTCTCACAGGGCTGAAGCCAGAAGTTAGAAATGAGGCGCCAGCAGGGCCGGGCTCCCACCAAGGGTGTGGGGAGGACTGGTCCTCCTTCTACAGTGTAGCAGTGCAGTGCCTGGTGTAACCGTGTGCTCACCACACCCCCATCTCCCCTGGCTGTCTGTGCCTCAGAGCTCCCTTTCTGGGAGCTGAAACAACACAGGCCACCACCCACTGGTTCCAAATGGTACCCCCGAAGCCCACTGCCTGCGTTCAGCTCCGACCACTTGGGCTCTTGCTTACTTTGCCCTTCAAAGGTCACTTTGAAATAGTCCAGATACAGGGATCTGAATGTGTCCCCTTTGGATAATCCAGGCCCAGGATCTTTATTTTATTTTTAATTAAATCATAGTTGTGTACATTAATACTATCATGGGGTACAGTGTGCTGTTTTTATATACAATTTGAAATATTTTCATCCAACTGGTTAACACAGCCTTTATGTCATTTTCTTAGTTGTTGTGTTAAGACAGTTATATTCTGCATTTAAAGTGCACCCTCAAGATGCTTTTTCCAGGTCAAGTCAGTCACAGCTCCTGAGGGACATATGTGTTTCAGGGGGCACCGTCCGGCCCTGGCACCCAGCTGCGTGTAAAGTCCACGCATGTGTTGTGACATTTCTGCATCTGGGGGACATATCTACAGTGGGAGGACAGGGTCTTCCTCAGGGGAGCGTGTGGGAGTGGGCCGGAGCACACAGGCACATCGGAATTGCTGAAAAAATCACCCACTGTTTCAATTATGTACAAGTCACAGGATAAAATTCTTATACCCAGCATGGGAATGTCTGACCCGAAGCTGAAGACAAAGAAAATATGTCTGGGACTCAGGGAGGAAGAAGAGCTGGAGGTGGGGGGAACTTCAGGCTGGCCACGGCCACTCTGGGGCTGTTGTCACCAACTACACAACATACTGGGCATGTGTGGCTCCAGAGTTAGGCCTGGGAACAAGCCAGACACCCCTACCTCTCTCTCCAGGGCCTCCTGAGGGCAGGTTGGTGGTGAGCATGCAGGCACCTCTGGAGAAACTTATGGAGTCCCTGCAGAGGGCAGGCGACATGCTGTGTGTCCCAGTGTCCCTGACCCAGCTGTGCAGGCTGGGGCATGCTGAGGCACAGGTATGCCAGGCTCAGTGCCTGCTCCCTGTTGTCCAGAGGAGCAGGTTTAGAAATCCTGGGTACAGACCGGTGAGTACCCCACATCTTCTTTCAATACTAACTCAGACAGGTTAAGAAAGGGGAGTGGGTGGCAGGAGAATTAGAAACTTCTGGGAGCAGGAGAAACACTGAGGTTAAAATAAATTAATGCTTGGATGTGGCAGCAGGATGGTGCCAGGTGATTGATAAGTGTGTGGGGTCCACAGGGGCTCTTTCCACGGGGCCAGAAGAGCCTGGAGAAAACCCTGGGGAGGAGAAGGGGCGACCAGGGGAGGGGTGAGTGCTGAGTGGCCCGGAAGCAGCCGGGGTTAGGTGAGGAGGTGTTTAATTAACCCTCTTTTTCCCAATTTATCTTGTTCCCAGCTGAGCATTCCTGAATGATGAGAGGCGGGAGGTCCAGCCATGCGCACCTGCCTCTCCAACACACATCCTTGTCCGTCAGCTGGCGGGGGTAGGCGAGGGGGGCAGAGACCGCAGCACAGCCCAGGGGCCAGTCAGAGATGTGCAGAGTGGACTAGATTCTGTCAGGCCTGGAAGTGAAGCCTCTCAGAATCGTCAAGGTCACCACCTTATGGATGCCAGCTGACTTTTCTGCCCCAAAGAGCTGTGTCTGCACACAACTTGGAGATTAGATCTCCCTTTGTGACTATCTGTGGCATGCCTTCAGGCCAAAGGCATTTGGAAAACCTTTGTCAGCCTCCCTCGCTTAGAGCAGGTCAATATTTTACGTTAGCAAGGCAAAGGGACCCTCGGAACTCAGAGGAGAAGCTTTGCAGAGCCCTGAGAGGACAGAGAAATGTTCCTCTGGGGACAACATGCCTCCAGAGGGTCCTTCCCCTAGCAAGGGAGGATGAGTTTACAGCGCCCACCTGGACATGGCTGTGGCTTCACAGTTCCATCTGCATCCTGTCCCCATCACTGTGGAATAAAACAAAAACGTGCTCAGGGCTGTACACAAAATAACCTGGTCTCAACGCAGTTCAAAGCTGCTAAGATCTGTTCTTCTGTCAACCCAAGTCCCAGGGAAATGTTTATTGTTACATAAATTAGGGCGATAAAATGCCCCCAAAGAGTCTGGCTAGTAAGTGGTCTGAGCAACTCCTTCACTGTGGGACATGCTCCAGCCCCATACAAAGCATGAGTCAGAGGACAAGGAACACGCATGTAATATGTGCTGGGTCAGGGAGAGCACCCGCCAGGGTCAGGGAGAGCACCCTGCCAGGATCAGGGAGAGCACCCTGCCAGCGTCTGCCACTCAGGCCTCTTTAACCCTCTGAGTTGTTTTCCTCCTGATTCTTCCTGAAGACAGTGCTAAAAATAGCCAGTCTCGCCAAGTGATATTTAATTTTGGAAAAAAGAAATTAAAATTAGTACTCAATTGTTATAGGATTAGGACTATTAAATCTAGCAATTACTGCTTCAAGTGCGTAGAAAATACTTCACAAAATCCACTTCATGAACCATTTCATGTTCCTTTTAAGAACTGAATATTAGCCAACAATGTCTGCTGAGTAATTCTGTTTCTGGCTGAAGTTTGGGTGTTCAGTAAGCTGCACGCTTTAGGCGAGGTGGGCGTGTCACCAGGCCACAGAAGTTGCCAGGTGGCTTCTTTAAGCAGCCGTGGAGGAGCAGGAAGGCCTGGGAGGGGCTGGGCTTTCTCCCGAATGTTCACCCACCTCCCTGGGGGCAGGAGCCTGCATCTGGGGGCTCTGCCCTTTCCAGGCCCCTGATGGACAGGCTACCTTTGCTGCCTCTTCTTCTCAGCAGCAGTTTCTTGGGTGAGACGGGCTGAGAAGCAGTCTGCTCACATCACTTGAAGTCCCCCAGGTTCTTAGGAAGGTGTCTCCCTGGGATTCTGTGCTGAAATAAACCAGGCAAGGCCATCTGTAACAATTAACTTTGTGTGTCACCTTGGTAGGGCCATGGGGTACCCTCAAACTGGAGGGTGTTTCTGGAGACAATTAGCATTTGAATCCATAGACTGAGAACAGGGGCAGCCCTTGTGATGTGGCTGGACACCAGCCACTGCTTCGGAGGCCTGAGTCGAACAGAGATCTGGGAGGGAGGGAGGGAGGGAGGGAGGGAGGGAGGCTGCTGGTCTGTTCGTCAGACAGGAGTGGGGCTGGGCAGGGCTGGTGCCAGCTGCTGACCTTAGGGCCTCTCAGCCTCCACAACCACATGAGCTGATTTCTCATGGCCAATCTCTCTCCATCCCTGTCTCTCTGTGTGTCTATCACCATATGCCACCCACAGAGCCACATTCTCCTGGAGTTCCCTGGACAGCTCTCCCTGCAGTACAGCCCCCTCCTGGGCCAGATACTGAGGCCTGGGAGGTTCATTCCAGTTCTTCTCAAGGCTGAGGAACAGACAAGGCCTTTCCGTCTTTGGGGTGCAGCCTTAATACATAAATTCAAAAGCAACTTGGGAAGAGCTTTCAAGCAGTAACCAGTTATACTTATCTGGGGGTAATTCACAAGGCAGAAAAAAAAACAACCATAAAACATACTAATGTGTCCCTATTATTAACAATAACCTATAAACAAAGCATGTTAAATCAGGACTGATTGTCTTAGAGTTCTTTTAGGAGCTTCTAAAAGCTTATCCACATCCTCCAATTTTAGAGAAGAAAGTTACAAATAACTTTTGGTAAGTTCTTCTCCTGCTCTTAAACAGGAAAAATGCTGGGAGAAGCTGAAGGTGGGCTTCCTGCATCGCCCGGCCGGTGGTGTTCAGTCTGGGCAAGGCACCGCTGCCTGACCTCAGTAAATCTGATAGAGTACGAGTTTACCTGCTCGTTACTTTTGAGGAAAGAGGTGAATAACGACTCTCTCTGGGGGTGCCCCCCCCCTCTTCTGCATTGTGTCCATGTCAAAGTGTCAGCGGCTGGCCGAGGAAGGAGCTCTGATGAGCCCGGGGCCCTGAGCAGTCCAGGTGCCGCAGAGTCTTTAGTCCTGGACAGCACATTAGTCTGATGGTCGTGGTTTCCTTAATTGGCTTGCAATACAGGGTGGAGGGGGAGCGGGAAAAAAAGATGTTTCCCCCTAAAAAGAATCAAAGTATGTAAACAGTCCATCAGGTAGGAGGAAGCGTGCGTGCGTCTTATTGAGAGGGGAAGAATAATTTGGAGAGATGAGAAGATAGCTGGGGTGAAAGCTGATATTCTTCTCTCATAACGGATAGCCCCAAGTTGTCGAGGCCATTATTTCTTGCATTTTCAGAGCAAATGGACTTGACAGATGGCCGTGTCACCCGAACCCCCACCTACCAACTTGATTATGCAGAAAACAATACAATAGAAAAGAAATCATTACTGAAGGAACCTGGTTAGTCCGCAGAGGGCCGGGGAATGCAGAAGAACGAAATTACAGTGGTGGAATTGAACAGCAAGAATGCATTTAACATAAAGTGGGTTACAGCGAGGCAATCAGTCATGGCAAAGCTATTGTCTGGGCTTCCTTGCATGGTATATGAAGTAATCTGTCATCTCCCACAGAATTTATGCTTAGTTGATAGAAGAAAACGACCAGGGTTTCGTGAGGACGTGTTTGGGTAGCCTTACGTGGCCGAGGGTGGACCCAGGGACACTCACGGTGAGCGTTTGGTGATGCTGCTATGTCTGAGAGGTGACTGTCTCTCCACCAAGTGCTGCCATCAGAGAGCCATGTAACCTGAACAGTGTATTTGGGGAAGTTAAGGGCACAGCTTCATTCCACGTCAACAACGGACAGCCTTGCACACACTGAGGGCATGAAAAGCACCAGTTGAAGCCAAAGTTGGAGTAGGACTTTTTAAAAGTTGGAAAAGTTTAGAGAAACTGGACTTCTTCCAATTTGTAGCAGTGCACGTTTGTAAGCCCAGGTCAACTCTAGATACCTACGCCTTGCCATGTACACGGCAGCCAGTATCAACGTGTTTTGAGCTTTCCTAGGCAAATCCTCCCCTAATAGCTAAGAAGGCATTTCAACACCCGTAATAATTTTTTGGAATTAGTCAGTTCCTCTGCTCCCTTCCTGCACATCAGGGGGGTTTTGTCCCATTTGTGCCTTTCTGCTTGGTATTCCTCCACCTCCAAACACCCTCCAGCTCATCTCTGCTTCTTGGGCTCGGCCAGCCTGCAGGATGTAGGTAACTCCATGCAAGCTGCAGCAGACGGACCATTCCCTCAGGGCTGCCCCCTGTGATCCCAGGACCCTAGGACCATTCCCTCAGGACTGCCCCCTGTCATCCCAGGACCCCACTCTTCTGCCACTAGTTACTGTATTTCTAGGTCTCCTGTCCCGTTACTTCCAAGGCAAGTGGCTATGTCATACGCGTCCATCTGAGTCACTTTCACCTGCCTGTTATAACCTCTCTCAACAGAGATGGACAGATGTGACACACGGATCAGGCCTCTACCTACACAGTACACCCACGTGCTAGTCTATGGCCTCAGCGTGTATCTCCTACACACACACCAGGTGTGCAGATGTGCAGGGCTGATGATTTAATATGATAGCCTAATTTAATGTGCTATTAAATATAATTATGCGGGTTAAGTATTCCTTATCTGAAATGTTTGGCACAAGAGTATTTCGGATTTCAGAATTTTTTAGATTTTGGAATATTCACATTACAACATCATGAGACTTTTTTTGTTTGTTTGTTTTTTGAGACAGAGTTTCACTTTGTCACTCTGGGTAGAGTGTGGTGGCATTACAGCTCATAGCAACCTCAAACTCCTGGGCTTAAGTGAATCTCTTGCCTCAGTCTCCCAAGTAGCGAGGAATACAGGCACCCACCACAATGCCTGGCTAGTTTTAGAGACAAAGTCTCACTCTTGCTCAGGCTGGTCTTGAACCCATGAGCTCAGACAATCCACCTGCCCTGGCCTCCCCAGTGCTGGGATTGTAGGCATGAACCACTACACCCTGTCCATGGTGAGACATTTTGGATATGGGACCCAAGTGTAAACATAGAATTCATTTATGTTTCATATGGACCTGATAAACACAGCCTGGAGGTAATTTTATACATTATTTTAATCATTTTATAGGACTTGTTATGTGAGGTCAGGTGTGACATTTTCCACTTCATGTTGATGCACAAAAAGTTTTGCATTTTGGAACATTTTAGGTTTCTGACTTTTGGATTAGGAATGTCCGCCCTATATAATGTTAACATAATTAAATATTATACTGAATTACATATAGCATATTATTATTTAATGATAACTTAATATAGGTAATCATTTGTTAAATTTAATTAAATGTAAATTTGCTGATAATTGACCCAGGAATTATTTGCAACTTGAGAATATTAAAAGAGTCTTGCAGCCTCTCACAGTGTCTCACAGACGTCTGTGTCCGCTATCCTCAGGTGGATTTGAAACCAGTGACAGGTCTTCCTCTGACATCACTGACTTTGATGAGAGGGAAGCAGTGGTCACTGCTGTAATAATAATCTGGTTTTGCCTTATGTCACACTGAAGAGCAAACACAATAAAGTGTCTTAGATTATTCTAACTTAAACAAACAGTCCTTCTTTGAAAGTCCATTGATTAAGCGCCATCTATAGAAATGTATTTTGCCAGATTCAGAGCCAGTGAGCAGAGGATAGATCAGCTCTCCCTAAGGTGCTCATGGAGCCTCCCATGAAATCATATTTGCTGGTAATTACGAAGCTCACAGCCTGGAAATGCTGCCAGTTCTGGGGCAGAACAGCAGCAGCTGTGTCTCGGAAATAGAAGCTGCTGCCAAAGTGAGGCAGCACCGGTCAGGGCTTGGCCTCGGGAGTAGCCGGACGTGACTCCCAGTGCTCCGTCTGAAGCACTGAGACTCTGGTCAGTTGTGGGATTCCTTGGTGGCCTGGACTCAGTCTGGTGCTGGTGAGACTGTTTGGGGACAGTGCCACTAAGCAGATTTTTAAAGGGATGTGCTTCCATTTCACTGGAGCTTTCCTAGTCCAGTGAGAAGGAGAGGCCAAGGGCAGGGAGGAACGTAGCAGGGAGTGAATGGGCCAGTTTGGATCTCATCACGGCCACACCCGTTACCACCCGGGCCCCCCCAGTGATGACAGGCACCTCGCTAGGACAACATAACAGCCTCATTGATATGGGGTAGTGGGGACCGACACTGGTCCAGCTTCACATATGTCCCATTATCAATCTAGCACCACTACGTGATAGAAGGTCAATTAAACTCACTTTCAGTACAAAGTGGGGCAAGGTGGTCACCGATGGCCACAAATGAGAAATGTCTGGACAGTGAGATATGCTGTGTCTCTGAAGATTATAGCCTAATTCACTTGATGAATTATGCTTTCCAGCCCAGAATGTGTGAGGGAATCCCCTGAAAGTTGATAAAGAAAAACGAAAGGACAGAGCTTCTCAGCACTGAGGGGCCTCCCACTACAGCCTGGGGGAAGGTCTCCAGAGGGCATCCCTGTCCCACCTTGGGGGGGAGAGGCCAAGCTTTGCTTTATGTGGGAACACCAGGAAGAGCCACGTGAGGACGCAGGAGAGGGTGGTGGGTCATCTCAGAAGGGCTGCCATGTGCAAGCCAGGCAGTCTTCACCACCACCCACTATGACCAGTACCTTGGCCTTGGATTTAGAGCTGTGGCAACAGCATTTCTGTTATGTCCACCACTCAGGTCTGGTTATGGCAGCCAAGCTGACTTCTACACAGACACTTGTCAGGATCCTTGCAGCTCGAGCTTGTTCACTTAATCACATCTATAAAGACCCTCCTTGGACACAAAGCGACACCACAGTTTCTGGGAGAGGAATCTTTCAGGGAGCCACCGTTCAGCCCACAGCACTCTTGAAGAGGTTTCCGGGCATTGGGGAGATGTGGTGAGCGGATCCCATCAACCTGCACTTCTAGTGCTGACCTGCATTTCCCAGCTTCCCTCAGACCCAGGTGGGTCCCCACCCCTCACTGAATCTTTTTGTGAGCTGCTCATTATGGGACGTTTTCCTTATTTGGGTACTTAGCTTCTGAAAGCCTGAACGGGGAGACCCAAACCCTCCTCCTCGTGTGAGCTGATGGCTTTTCCTGTTGGTCTTCTCAACTGTGATCCCGCAGCGGGCAGCACCCAGGGTCCCCTCACAGCCCTCACTGCCTCTTCAGAAAACTCTCATCTCCCAGCAAGTGCAGAGTCCCTTTCAGAGGCACCCCGGTGACGAGACGTGTGCTGTGTCTGCTGACTCCAGCTCTCTCTCTGTCCTCTCCCCTTCCCCCTCACTTTATCATCTCTATTCTCTCTCTCTGTCTCCATCCAACAAATCTTTCAATCTTAGACGAGTGACTCTTGAGCGAGCCTTTAGCTACACGTTCTCACCAAAGGTGTATTTGTCTTTTTTGTAATCTAGAAATCTCTCCGCAGATGCCGAGATGCCCGTGTGCCCTGTGGCAGGTTCCTATCATGGGAGTGGGCTCGTCAGTTTGCCAGACAGCTCTGCAGGTGGCGGGAGGCCAAGCACAGCCCTGGGTTCACATCATCACTGCACACTCTTGGCCTGAATTTTTAATGAACTCCCTGGGCGTCTCATGGGAACAAACAAGTAATACTAACAATAGCAATAATAACAAAACTCGGAAAAGTAATTCTGAAATCAGTTTCAATTTTAAAATTTGAAATATCTGCTTTCCTCTACGAAACCATTGTGGTTTATCTTGGGGTTTCCTGAAATTGACTTTGCATTATTCCTTCCCAGAGTTCTATAGGCTCGCATATGACCAGGGAGAGTTTGAATAAGTGTTCGTACTTTACGTCTCCCCCCACCCCAAAGGCACATTGTAGGGAAAGCGTATCATCCTCCCAATGTAGGATTCATGCTCAGGGGCAAGTCCAGGTCCACACACCCTGCACTGACCCGTGGCTCTCGGAGCTCAGCACTGCACTGCAGAGAGACACGTCCCCTTAACACAATCTACTGCACCAGGGAGCAAACCAGCCCGAGGCACAGGCCACACGGCCCGTCTACCCCAAGGATGCCCCCAGGTTCACTCTGGCCCCCTCCCCTTCCCTAGTGGGCTCCGTCAGTGAGGGCAGAGACCCCCCTTTTATTTAAACTAATTTAAAATTTTCTAGTGTTTGGGACGGTGCCTGTGCACGTCCGCACAATGTGGGGTGTTGTTTCCAATGAGAGCCTGAGGTTCTACAAGGTTAGCAAGAAAAAAAATATTCCAGATTTAGCCCAAGAATGAAAATGAATGAAGCCAGATTAACTCTCAGAAGAGCAGAGGGTGCATGTGGGAACTCCTGGGCCACCGGACTGGCAGGCCCAGCAAAGGCAGCTTCTTCACTTGGCTGCGGAGGCCCCCACACGGACCCATGTCAGAGCTCTGGGGGGTCACGGGGACCTGCTGGGTGTCAGAGCAGAGTGGGCTCTGTGGCCACATTCAGGCAGAGTGGGAGAGGGGCCTCAACTTGGCCTCCAGCCAAGAGTGCAGGGCAGGGAGTCTGCCCCCAGCAGGGCACTCAGGCACCTGGCTGACCTCCCACCTGTAGAAGAGGGAGGGTGTCTTCCCAGAGGGGACGGAGGTGCTGATACCAGAGGTTGGACTCCCCGTCATCCTGTGCAGGAACTCAGGGCAGTCGGCTCCTGGGCTAGAAACCTGCTTCTTCCTGAAAGTTGCTGCCTGCCAGCTGCTGTGATTATTTGAGACGTTTTCATCACCTTCAGCTGAGTGAGGTCTTTTCTCAATAGAATCCATGAGAATCTATATCCTGGTGCCAGGATTCATTTGAAGCTCACTGTTAAAGGTGACAGCAGCCTCTGCGGCCTTCCAGGCGCCTCTGTCCCTGGGCAGCGTCCCTGAGTGGGCTCTGAGCGGCCACCCGCGCAGCTCCTGGTTCTGGGTCCGTTTCCTTCAACCTGTTGGCAAACATCCGTCAGATCTACCTGAGCTGACACTACACTTATCACCCCATACATTTCAAGAATGTCTTTAGACTTGGCTCCTGCCCTCATTATGCTCAAAAGCTAATGTTGTCACAGACCATAAATGGCCTGCAGGAAGCTTCCATAATTAGAGAGAGAAGTAGTCAGGGAGGGCCTCTCAGAGGAGGTGACATTTAAGCAGAGACCTGAAGAATGAGAGGAAGACAGGTGTTCACGTGGTTTCCTGGAGACAGAACCAGGTGACAGCTGCCAGGTGATGGCCAGGGACAGCTGCCCTGAGGAGCGGAGCCTGCATCGAAGTCAGGGGCAGAGAGTGAGTGAACACTCAAGTTAATACAGACGTCAGGTGTCAAGAGAGGGAGGGCTGAAGAAAAGTTCAAAGGGTCCCTGCCTGCACCAGTAGCCACATCTAGAGTGCGTGAGGTGGGTGGGCTTCAGGGTCCTACTGGCTGTGGAGAAGAACCTCAGCCTGGGGAGGAACGCAGGAGGGAACCCCACAGCAGGTGGAGAGGGGCGTGCCTAGCCCAAGTAGTGGGATCAGGTTTCCCTCTGGGAACTCTGCAGGGAAGAGGAGGTTGAAGCAGGTGGGTGTAGCTGCCTGGTTTGGACAACTCCCCAGCCAGACCCTGGGTCAGGCCGGAGTACACACAAAAGCCTGTGCTCTGGTTTGCAGCCATCAAAACAAAGTGGGTTGTGCTCGCTTTGACTGCACATAAACTAAAACAAAGTGGGGAACTGGGCCTTGCACTCACTCCCTGCCTCCAGGCAGGGAAAGGATTGGTTCTTTCAACTCCTCCCTCTCTCTGCCAGCACCCAGACTCAAAGCCTGGGCCCTGAAAATGTGTCAGCCCCTCCTACCTGCACGGCTGGGTGGGCAGAGGGTGACCAGGCCCCCCTGTGGGAGGGCCGCAGCATCTCCAGGTCTCCTGGAAAGTCAGGAGAGTTCTTTCTCCCTAGTGGTATGGAGGAAGAAATCAGACTGCAGGGGCTTTGCAGAAGGGCAGGAAGCCCCCTCCACACCTTCCTGCACCCTTAGGTGTAAGAGGTGAGCTGACCTTAGGGAATGTGAAGAGAGCAAAGAGGCATCACATACCACAAGTGCGGCTGCGCCACGTGGGGCCTCCACGGCCTCGACGCCAGCTGTCACCCGAGGGGTCTCTCCCAGGTCCGAGCACTGATTATATTCTGCACAAGCCCAGCCAGAGCCACTGATCAGACTCAGGGCATAGATGGTTCAGGGCATAGATGGTTCAGGGCGAATTCATCACCACCGAGAAAGCGGCATCCAGACCGCAGGTCAATAACGCACCTTCATATATTCAGGAAAGTGCCTCTTTAGTGAGGAACGAGGGGCAGCTCTATCAGCATAACTTTTTAAAATAGTGACATAAGTATCTATCATTTCACTGTATATGAATTTTTTAATATTTCCAATATAGACGATGCTGAATGTGGAATTTCACGAGATGTGATTCTACTTAGCCTGGGGGCCTTTTGATTCCTCTACGGTTTTTATCAGGTTTCATCAGCTTTATTAGAAAATGGGATGGCGTCTTATTGGAAAGGAGGTGGAAATTTGTCAAGCACTTAGCCATGCTATCTGTCTCCAGCAGTCTTTGCTGTGACACAGGGACTGCCTGGGGGTGGACTCAGAGCTCCTAGGATGCCTCCCAGGAAAGGACACAGGTGAACACAGAGCACAGCCCTGCTCCTCACGTACAGCCGCTGACCTGGAGAAAGGGGCAGGAGCACATCAGGGAGACGCTATTTCAATATAACTGCTGGGATCTGAGCTGGAATACTCACGTGAACTTGTGAAAAATGCCACTATTTTCATGCTGGAACTAGGGAGCAGGACGGTGTCAAGATTGGAAACGTTTCCTAAATGACCAAGTGGAAGAGTGAACCACTTTCTCCAAAAGGAAGCAGGAAGAGAGATACAAAGGTGAAAATCAAAATTTCCAGGGCATTCTCATGCTTGGGGGTAGCGTGAGAATGAGGAGCTGGATGGCGTCTGGCCAGAGCAAGGTTTCTCCAGGTCCTCTTTGGGTGCTGGTTTCAGGGCCTGAGGGTTAGGGTCAGACACAGGAGAGACCCCCCAGGAGGGGTCTGAAAAGCCCTCTGAACTTCATCATCCAAATTCACCTGAGGTCTGGAGCAGCAGTTCTCTGAGTGGGGTTTCACACTGCAGCAACATAACCCCCTGGGACCCCGCTAGAAATGCACATTGCCAGGGGCTCATGCCGGGCCTGTGGGATGAGGGTAGGGCTCGAGTCTGTGTGAACAAGACCCCCTCAAATCTGATGCGTACCCCTTGAGGTCCAGCGTTGCAGCAGGACAGTGAACACAGGTGGGAGATGAGGCACTTAGGGGGAAATCAGAGAGCAGAGAGGCTGCTGGTGTGGGGGACGTGTCCTGCCAAGACAGGGGTAGCCACCTGCCTCGAGTGCAGGTGAGCGTGGGCACAGGGAGGGGAGGCGGGGTCCCCAGTGCTTAGGCTGACTTCCCCTAGTACTCTCTTCAAAAGTGTTCTTTCCATATTGCGTCTGCACCCAGGTGAGCGCGGCCAGCCTTCTCCAGGCACTGCTCACATTTAGGGGAGGTTTCACGCAGGTCTTCAGGGAGCAGATTTTCTCCAGGATGAAGAGGGGCCTGTGTGTACCCTGGGACTGAGGCTTCCCAAAGACAGACGGGTCATACTGATTTGTAATATCCGTGACACTGCCAGCATGTTGGCACCATGTTTGCTAAAAGTCTCCTGAAAAGCTGACCAAAGGAATTTTTAAATATTAGTTTCTCTGTAGCATGAAGGCATGGTTTATTACCATGTCCTGGGATCCCCACAGAGGGAGGACCCAGCTCTGCTGCTGCACCCGGAGCCTTGTCCCATGATGCAGCACAGGGGCAGAGGAGTCAGAGGCTCAGGTGATGAGCTACCGGTTGCAATTCACACAGAACATGGAAAATACCTGGAAACGGTCAATCATCACAACAGAGTCCAAAAGGAGCAACATCATTGCTTTAAGGAAAAACACGAGTGAATGCTATAGAGAAGGCATCTTGTTCAAGCAGACACATCCATCTCAGAAACTCCTCGGCCATTGTCCTGTCTCTCTGGGTCACACCTGTGCTTCCAGGGAAATGCACAGCTTTCAAATTTGAGTCAGAACATAGTAGACATGTTACAGGCATCCCTGTGCTCAACAGTCTCAAGCAAGAGCATCTGGTGTGGGACCATCAAGACCTAACACACCAGTAGGAGCTGGGGACCCAGAGCCTAGGGAGCTCTCAGGCAGAGCTAGGATGTTACCCACCAAATAAAGCACTTTTGTATTGTTTTTATTCTCTATTTCATTTATCTTTGCTCTGATATTTATTTTTTCTTTTCTTCTACTAATTTGGTTTTCCTAGGTTCCTGATAAGCAATGTTGGATTGCTTACTCCCGGTCTTTCTTCTTTTTTGATGTAGATGTGTATTTATTGCTATAAAATTTCCTCTCAGAATTGTTCTTGCAGATGTTTGCATTTTGTTTCCATTTTTATTTGTCTTAAAAAGTATTTTTTTTTAATTTTTAAATATTTCTTTAAAGACCCACTGGTTATCCAGAAGCATATTACTTAATCTTCAAATATTCTTGAAGTCCCCAGAGATTCTCCTGTTGTTTGTTTCTAGTTTTGTGTCACTGTCAGAAAAGATACTTGATATAATTTCAGTCTTCCTAATTTTATGTGACCTAACATATGACCTAAGTTGGAGAATATTCCTCTTGCAGTTGATAAAAAGGTGCGCCTTGCATCTTAGGGATGGAATGTTCTGTAGGGCCATTTGATCTAGAGTGAAGTTTACATCCAGTGCTTTTCTGTTTGGACAATCTTTCCACTGCTGTACATGGTGTGTTACCATCATCAGTTATAATTGCACTGCAGCATATTTATCCCTTTAGACCAAATTGTATTTGTTTTACATAGTTAGGTGCTTTGGTGTTGGGTGCAAATATAACTACAATTGTTATGGCCTTTGTAGAATTGATTCCTTTATTATTATGTAGTGACCTACCTGTATTTCCCTTTTTTTTTCTTTCACAGTTTTTGACTAAATTTCTCTTTTATCTGTATGACTATAGCTACTTATCCTCTCTTTTGGTTTCCATTTGCTTGAAATGTCTTTTCCACCCTTTTTCGGTTTATGTGTGTCCCTTTAGGTGAAATGAGGCTATTGTAAGTAGCATATTATTGAGTCTTTAAAAAAAAAAAAAAAGCCCATTTAGCCACTCTATGTCTTTTAAGTTGAGAATTTAATCCATTTATGTTTAACTTAATTCTTAAGAGGTAAGGAAATACTACTGACATTTTTTAAGTTGTTTTCTATTTGTGTAGATACTTGCTTCCCTTCTTATTATCTTTCTTTGTGGTTGATTTTCTCCAGTAGTATATTTTGGTTCCTTGTTTTTATTTTTGGCATATCTATTATAGGTTTTTATTTGTGGTTACCATGAGGTGTACTCAAAGCCATCTTATGACATGTTATTTTTAACTAATAACAGCTTGCCATTGATTGTATCAAAAAAAAAAAAAAAGATCTAAGCTTTAACTACTCTTACCTCCACACACATATTTTGAATTTTTGATGTCACAAATTACATCTTTTAATAGTACAAATCCTTTAACAAATTGCTTTAGGTATCATTATTTATTAAGAGTTTTGTCTTTTAATATTCATACTAAAAATATTAGTGGTTTAGAAAACACAATTCTAGCATTAGAGCATTCTAAGTTTACATTACGCTGACTTTGACTGGTGAGCTGTAGACCTTCCGATGTTTTCATTTTACTCATCAGCATCACTTTTCTTCAGCTTCTGTAGATAAACTTTTTTCTCCTTTCCTTTTCTCTACTTCTCTCCTTCAGTGATCCCCAAACTTGCTCTATGGATCTTGTCCCAGAAACCATGCAAAACATATATGCCCCTTTTTATTTTTTTCTCCTCTAATTGTATATTTTCAAATAGCCTATATTTGAGCTCACTGATTCTTTTTCTTGTATTGTTGATGCTTTCTATTATATTTCTCATTTCATTCATTGTGCTTTTCAACTCGAGAATATCCATTGATTTTTAAAAATTTTTATTTCAAACTTCTATTAAATTTCTCTTTAAAAATTTATTTTTTGGAGACAGGACCTCACTCTGTTCTCCAGGCTTAAGTGCAGTGGGGTGGTCATTGCTCACTATAACCTTGAACTTCTGGATTCAAGGGATCCTCTCACCTCACCCTACCAACTAAGACTATAGGTGTGTACCACCATACATGGTTATTTTATTATTATTACTTTATGTATAGATGGTATCTTTCTATGTTGTATAGGTTGTTTCAAGCTGCTGGTTTCTAGGAATCTTCCTGCCTCAGCCTGCCAAATTACTGAGATTGCTGGCATGAGCCACTACACCTGATTCTACTACATTTTTGAGTTGTTTGTTTGTATTTTGTTAAGTTTGCTAAGCCTCCAAAAAATAGTTATTGTAAATTCTTTGTCTGGTATGTCATATATCTCCACCTCTTTAGGGTCAAATGGATGAGAAGTGAAAATATATAAAAGAATCCTGAAAGCATCCAAAGAAGAAACTTTACAGGAGAACCTCTGTAAGTTGACCAGCCAAGGGACTGTCACAACCTGGTCAGCATACAGAGGTGGTCACAATAAGGAACTAAGCCTACTGTACTGATATGTACATGTGGTGCATGTCTGGGCTATGAAAATTGAGGTCAACTTAAGGAAGTGGTCAATATAGGGGAGGTGGTCAACTATGGAGGTTCTGTTGGATATACAAGAAAACCATGATACAAATGAAGTCTCGATTTTCACTGAAAACACAATAGGTCTACAGGAAAAAGTATACCTTTAAATTGGTTAAGCAAAATGTCTGATAATCCAGCATTCTACTATCAATGAAAATATTTCAAAATGGTAGTTAAGACATTCTCAGATAAATAAAATCTGAGCTTCCAGAAGAGACTCATTACAAGAAATGCTGAAAGATGTTCTTTAGGCTGGAGGAAAACATTTCCAGTGGTAACTCAGATCTAAAGAAAGAAAGAAAGAGCCCAAGGAGTGGCAAATGTATAAGCAATGGTCAACTACATTGAATTTTCCTATGGATAGAGTAGAGATTTTTGAATGTGTTTTTAAAATTCCTATCCATTCTAAAAAAGAACTGTGGATTGTTTTACAAGGCAATAGAGATTATCAAGAGTAGCACTATAGTTTTTCAGGTGAGAAAGTAAGTTCTCGCTTTCAAAAATCATTCAGCTAACTTGACATATTGCTGATATTACACTTCCCCTTACTATTGTTTCCAGCCTGTGTTTCCTGTGGGCTTTCCATCCTGGGGTTAGATGGTAGAGATGCTCCAGAGCATTGACATCAGGTCCAAGTGAGTTCCCAGAAGGCTTGCTGCAAACCTTCTTGCACTGTCCTAAAGGGAAATCAATGGTGTACCCACAAAGGATGCTGAAAACCCTTCACTGAGCTCCTGCATATCCCCACTGCATGGCATAGAACCTTTGTATTTCATTTATTTATTTATTTGCCAACACATTTTTCCATTGAACAAATAGCCATGGACCACCTCTTATGGGATACTAGACCCCCATAAACTCTCTCCAACCAGCCTCATGCGGTTAGTGGCACCAGTCCGATAGGGGAAGTTAGAACTGAATCATGAGTATAGTAGCTGTCAATTTAGCCCTAATAGTTTACTGATGTTCTGAATGTGTTGGTCAGTCTGGGAAGATTATTTCATTGAAACTTATTTTATTCTTTGGTATTTTACATACATTCATTTAAAAAATAAAATATATAAATGATGAACAAAAATGTATGAATAAAAATCAAAGGATTTGTTCTGTGAAATTTGGATTCAGCCAAAGTGGCACATTTAAGGACCTAGAAGGCCACATGCGGTCTGAAGGCCACAGGTCCCCACCCATTCCCTGGCAGTGGAATCAATGCTCTGCTAGTAGCCCTCAAACTGTGAAGAATGGGAGGGAGTTAGTGAACACAAAATCAGCTTCCTCCAACCACAGTGCAGAGCATGTTGTCCCGGGGCCCCAGGGTCCTCCTTGGATTGACTCTCAGGTATCCACAGTGTTCTCCTGCCACTAGGGCATCCTGGGATGACACTTGCTTCCCTGTACCAGTGCTCACTCTCCTACTACTGCTTCCTGGAATCGCCTCTCAAAACATCTACTTGCATTCACCTCCTCCTTTCAGGGTCGGCTCCTGGGGACCTGCTCTGGTGGCAATAGTGCTGATAGGGTTGTCTGCAAGTCTTCCCTGTCTTTTTGTCACTGTGGCTTCTTTTCTGGCTTGTTGTCATGTTGTATCTTTCCTCTGACTCTGGTCCCTTCCTTAGCAGTCTGGAAACAATCACAAGTTCCCCAGGGACAATTTGAATAATACTCCTTCTGGGTCTGGATTCTGAAGGTACCCTCTGGCTCAGAGCCAAGGCCTTAGAGCAGCCGTAAGCATCCTGCTCTGCCCTCACAGCGGGCCTATCCTCTCTGCTTCTACACTGCCCAGAGGTGGACACAGGGCCACTGCTCCCAGCAGCTCAGGGTCTCAATCACAGAATCAGATGCCTAGCCATGAAAACCCAGCTACATTTTCTCCCACAGGCTTGTTTATTTACATCTAATTTATAAAAGCTAAAATGAGCAAAGTCAGGTTGTCAGCACCAACCGCTTGATCTGCTGCCCAGAATCCTTTGCACACCTTTTGATAAGGAACCCGAAACCCTGTGAAACACGCCGTGTGGCTGCAGACGGACGTGTATTTGCATACTTGTCAACCTCAGCCCAGCAGCCAGTTGCAAGGGAACTGCAGGAGGTGGAAATGTTTTCTTTAATTTTTTTCAGCATTTCTCTGTATTTATTTCAGTGTTTGCAAAAGCTCTGTAATTCAGAAAAGGGCTTCTGGGTATACATAAAATACTTAAACATCACATATCCAGTATCAGCCAAACTGGAAGCCACCCAACAAATCCAATCAGTCTCTGTGATTTTTGACAAAGCCACCTGGGAACATACTTCTTCAGGTGTTTTTGCTGCTTTATAATCAATTTGGGCATTTCTTTCATTCAAAGGGTGGAGTCGTGTTAATATCCAGAGTAAAGATGATGACGCAGAGGACTTTATGCAGAACCAGATGTTTTTCACAAATTTTTATGTCCACAAATCACTTTTGAGTTAATTTTAAATCAACTTATTTTCACTTTACACAATTCCATGCTATCATAAAGTTCTCCATCAGACTCTCCTCTGGACAGGCTGCTCAGAGCCCCAGAGGTCAAGGGTTGGTGGTCAGGATTGGTCTCCCAGCCCCCACTCTGTGCCCTGCCCCCCCAGCTTTATCAGCTTGGAGAGAGCACTCCATTGCTCAAGCCCTGGCCACCTCCTCTGTGACACCAGGAGGACTGAAATAGTGTCCTTTTGGTGTCTGGGAGGGCCAACAGGTCTTGATCAAAAGCCAGAACTATTCTCCCTTCAAAGACATGAGTAGAATGCTAAGGAATGCTCTGTTCCTGGGGAGGGGGAGATCACTGGAGGCCAATCTCCTCTGGGAAAGGACTTTGGATTTTCATCCAGAGCTGGGCTTCTTGGTTGGAGTTCCCTGGAATCCCAATCCAGGAGTGAGGACAGAAAGGGCAATGCCGTGAGAACGGGGACCTCATTGGCATGCGGGTGGCATTCTGCTGCCCACCCTCCTGGCATTCACTGTTGATGGCACAATCACCCTTAGTGCGGAGTGTGATGGAAACGCTCCCTCTCCCCCAGACTTGTCACCCGGATCTGCCACCTGCGGGGATGGGTGCACCTTCTTTGTTTTCTTATTCAATCCACACGGTCTCTAGACTTGCCTCTTCTGATTGAATCAGAAATCACTCTAAATCTATCATGCAATTTCAAAGCAAAATGCAGTTAAATCAGCAGGCTGGGAACTCTGGTGTTTTCCCCTAGGTTGCCTCTGAAGCCCTGGCAGCCTGGTTTGGGGGATGCAGTCCCCACGGCCTGCTGCATGGCCTCTTTCCCTCTTCCCCTTGCTCTCTGTAGTAAATAGGAAAATATTTTAAGCACACAGAAAAATCCAGAGGAAAATGTAACTGATGCTTTGTACTGACCACCGGCTTTTCAAATCTCATCTTCCCATCTTTGCCCCAAGGTCCAAGAGCGCAAACTTCCTGAGACTGCCTTAGTCCCACTTCCTCCACCTCCGGCCCCTCACTCTTCCTACCCACCTGGGCGGCCCGACTCTCTAGTGCTTTTCTGTCCTCAGGTGGTGCCAACAAACTGCATATATGTGAATTTACATGTTTTAAAACTAGACAAGCCCCCACACGGGCACTGTCCTGCCGTTTGCCCTGCGGCTGAGTGAGCAATGTCTCTGGATGTCGGCGGCTTAATGTTCTCTTCTTTTGCACATTTATTTGTTTGGTTTATAATTGCTTCTTGTCCTCTGTTCTGAACTTTCTGTGTTGGAATAATTATAGCTCTGTAAGGAGTTGCAAAGATGGTGTAGAGAGGCCCCTGTCTCTCCCCCACCCCCTGGTGGATGTGTTTCTCATCTGTACACCTGCACGCCAATCCTGGGTTTGTGGATGTGATGCCTGTGTAGATAGGACTGGATAATGTACAGTGTGGTGGCTCTCTGATAATGGGTGTATGGTTCTGTGCCATTTCACATGACTTGTGGGACCACCACAATCAAGATTTAGGATGAGGACAGCATCAACCTCTCCTTTATAATCAAACTTACCTCCTCACCCCCAACATCCCAAACCTGGACACTATTAAGCTGTTTCATCTCTATAATTTTGTAATTTCCAGAATATTATATGAGATTACAAATGGAATTATGTAACAGGTCACCCTTTGAGTTTTTCTTCTTTTTCCTTCATTCGTGTAATACCCTCAAGCTTCCATCCAAGGAGTTGTGTCTATCAAGTGTTTCCTGGCTTGAACAATATTCTAGAAATACTCCACAACTCTAGGGTGTGAAGGACACAGTGTCATTAACCATTTGCCTATTGAGGGACATTGGGATTGTTTATAGTGTAGAGTTTTTGAAAGTAAACCTTTTTTGAACAATCGTACTATATATATATAGGTTTTTATAAACTGTCATTTCTCTGGATTAAATGCCCAGGAATGCAATTGCTGAGTTGTATGAAAAGTTGAGTTGAGTTGAGTTCTGTTTTGTTTTGGTAAATTGCCTGACCGTTCTCCAGAGCAGTGGCGCCATTTTACATTCCTCTCAGTGATGCATGAGAGGTCCTGTTTCTCCTGCTCATCCCAGCATTTGTGTTGTGACCAGTTTTATTTTTAGCTGTTCTAGTAGGTGTGAGTTATAGCTCAGCCCGGTCTGACTCTGCGTCTCCCTCCTGGCCAGTGGTGTGCACATCATTTCCTACTCTCTGCGCTCTCCATCTGCTTTTGGTGAAATGTCAGGTTCCTATTTCCAAATTGGATTCTCTTTCTTTTTTGAGTTTTGAGATCTCTTTACTCATTCTCCGTATCTACCCTTTGTCAGGTATGTGCTTTACCCACATTTTCTTCTGGTCTTATCTGTTGAGAAAAGATTGTCATTCTACCCCCCTTACTGCAGAGCAATCAAAGAAATAATGACAACAATGTTGATAAAGACCAATTTATCATCTCTTTTTCTTTTTTAGATGTTGCTTTTTGTCATGTCTAAGAACTTTTCACCAAGCCTTAGTTCCTGAAGCCATTTACCGTCCCTCTCTTCTAAAAGTTTTTTTTTGGTTTTTTTTTTTTGTTTTGTTTTTGGCCTGGGCTGGGTTTGAACCCACCACCTCTGGTATATGGGGCCGGCGCCCTAGTCCTTTGAGCCACAGGCGCCACTCACTTCTAAAAGTTTTATACTTTTATGTGTTAGAGTTAAATCTGTGACTTATTTAGATTTGTGAGGTTTAGAAGGAGTTCACTTTTTCCCTATGGGTGTTCAATCACTTTAGCCTCATTTCTGTACGGGCTATCTTTCCTTCACTGAATTTTTTTTTGGGGGGATAAGGCACCTTTGTCAAAAATCAGTTGGCTGTGCTCATCTGGGGCTATTTCTGGGATTCTATTTTTTTTTCTCATGAATCTGTGTGTCTAGCCCTCCACCAGTACAGCTCTCTCTGTGTAGTCAGCCTTCAGGTGAGGTCAGGTGGTTCCTCCCACCTCAGTTTCCCATCGAGTCATTTTAATCTTTCCAGTTTCTTGAACTTTGTCATAAAAATTTTAGAAAAAAATCTTTTCTATATTTATAAGAAACGTTAAACCTGCATATAAATTTGGGGAGAATTGACATCTGCGCTGTGTTGAATGTCTCAGTCCTTGAACGTGACTTACAGCCCATGTGTACGAAAGCCCTGAGATTTCTCTCATCAGCGTCTGGTATTTCACAGCAAACAGTTCACGCACCTCACCTGTTAGATTTATACTTAAGTATTTAATTTTTCTGAGAGATTTTAAATGCTATTGTAATTCTGACGTCCATGTTTATTACCAGCATATAGAAATACAAATAATTGTATACTTGTCTTATACATTATAACTTTGCAGATATCACTCACTAATCCTAGTTATTTGGTGGAAATCTTAGTATTTTCCATGTAGACTATCATTCCATTTGCAAATATGGATTTTTTTTCTGATCTGTGCACTTTTTATTTCCTTTTCTTGCCTTATTGTACTAGCTAGAACTTTCCATACTATGCTCAGCAGCAGTGGTAAGAGAGGATGTACTTATATCGATCCTGGTCTTAACAGAAAAGCATTCGATTTTTTACTAATCAGTCCTGTGCCTTTGTAACAGCCCCAGAAGACTAGTCTGGGGCACCTCACAGTCGGCGATGCCCCTGCCACCTGCAGGGGGTCTGCAGATTCCCGTACCCAGGACAGAAGTTCTGCCTTGCACCTAGTTTTAAAGAGGTGTTTCTTTTTCTTTTTTATTTCTTTAAACTATGAATGGTTATTGAATGTTGTCATTTTTTTAATCAATTGATATAATTATATTATTTTGTACTTTAGCCTATTATTACTGTGGGTTACGGTGACTGACTTTTGAATGTTGAACCAACAGCACATCTTCAGAATAAACCCCACTTGGTCATAGTGTGCTATTATTTGTGTCATAGTGTGTTATGATCTGCAATGTATACAAACACAATATATTTGTATATATTGCAGAATTATATTTGATGATATTTTGTGATGAATTTTTGCACCGTATTTATAAAGGCATGAAGTATATTGGTCTGTGTCATATATGTGTGTGTACGTATCACCTGTCTTTTCATAGTTTGTTACCAAGATAGTATTAGCTTCATAAACTAAATTAAGACATTTTTCTTCTATTTGCTGGAAGAGATTGGTAACTGGTAGAGTTAGAGCTATTTCTCCTTTAAATATTTATTAGCATGCTCAACTAGAGCCATCTGGGCCAGAAGGTATTTGGGGCAGCTGGAGGGACATTTCAAACTGCTTCGAGCGAGGGGTGATCTATCGTGTGAGGCTGCGTTGTGGGAGTCTGTGTCCTCGCGGGCCTGATGTGTGTTCTTGGTGTCTCTGTGTCACCTTCAGTGTATAAGGTCTCATGCTGGGCAAAGATGGACTCCCAGAGCTTATGCTGAATCCACAGAACCCCGTTACTGTTTGATGGAAGTGTGGATGGGTGGGCACCTTCTCTGGAGATGCTCTAAGCAGCTCTTCCTGCCTTCCCGACCAGGTGCTGTGGCATGTGTTTGTCCCGTGTTCCCAGCTAGGGGTGTCCCATGCAGCCTTCTGGGGCTGTCAGAGCAATGTAGGACAGACGAGGTGACGTAAACGAGAGGAGTCTCGAAAGTCAGAGCATTGCCAGTGTGTCTCCTTGTGTCCTGGCCTCTCCCCCGGCTGTGGGGCCTGCTGCCCACCCTCGGGGTCCCCTGTTCCAGGCTCTCTCCACATCCCCACACCCTCCTGCTGCTGCATCTCTTTCTCTTCATGGGGTGTCCTTTTCGTAAGGACAACAGTCACATTGAATTAGGGGCCTACTCACCTCCAGTGTGGGCTCAAGTTAACTGATTACATTTGCAAAGACCCTATTTCCAAAAACAGTCATGTTCTGAGCTTCCCATAGTTAAAAGAGCAGGTACCATTCAACCCATGACATGCATATAAAACTGGAAGACCTTGCCCAAATTTAGGCCCTTCTTTGCTTGAAAATTTTGCACACTTTTTCCTTTCCCAAAGGGTAAAATGAAGCCCCCCTGCCAGAGGTTCCTAAAGCCAGGGCAGGTGTCCTTCCCGTCACATGCCCCACCTCTCTCCCCCACCTTCTGAGTGCCCCCTTGCACTTTCCCCCACCAAGCAGTCATTCAACAAACGTGGGAGCCCGTGGTCCAAATTCACCCAAAAGAAAAAGGATGAGGCAGAGAAGGAGAATTCTCTGTTTACAAAAACGCCATGGATATTTGCACATTGTCTGATACTAAGACCTTGCTTTTCTGTTGGCTTAAAGCCATAAAATAAATGTTGCTCTGAAACAATCAAACTTCTGTGAACACAAGGCTCATTGGCACTGCAGAATCAGCAAATTGCACTAGTATTCACCATGATTTATGTTAAGCCTACATTATACTCACTAAAATAAAAAATAAGGCTTGGTAAAATACACAATGGGGTTTTGTTCAAAAGTCAAATAAATCATGGAAACCTCTGTGAAGAATCCCTCGGCTTTTCTCTTCCCCGGTGCTTCTAGCCACTGACAATGTGCTTCTTAGGGCCACAGAGGTTGAGTTATTTGTGTCCCCCTTAAATCCCTACACAATTGTTTGCTCAAATTTCCCCTATTTTTCACATGTCTCTGGTGGCATCTGTGGGGAGCTGAGTGGTGGTCTTACTAGGGACTAGGTATGTGCTGCTCTTAACTCATCGGACCTGTGAATGTGGCCTCATGTGTGAAAGGAGTCTTTGGGTCTTTGCCGATAAAATAAGTGAAGTGCCTTGACGCAGTGGTCCTTGTGGAGACAGATGCAGGCACAGCAGGTGGCCATGTGAAGGTGCAGGTGACGCTTGGAGCCAGGAGGTCACAGCCCCAGGAGTGCCTTGAGCCACCAGAAGCTGGAATATGCAGGGAGGACCCCCCCAGAGATCCTGGGGGAGCGCGGCCCTGCCAACACCTGGGTGCCAGACATTTGGGCCCCAGTTGTGAAGGAATAAATTCCCATTGTTACAAACTGTATCCCAGTTTGCGTAATTTGTAATAACAGCCACAGGAAGCTAATACAGTATTTGTGTACTAGTTTTCTATATAGATTAAGCACAGATTTCTACATTTTAAATTAGAAATCAAGAGATCATGGGAAAAAATGGAAAGTGGTGAGGGTGCAGAGCACCTGGGTCCTCACTGCTCTGCCCTCCCCACTGCCTGCACCACCCTCTGCCACCGTAGCCAGGCCCTGGGGCTGTCTCCTGGGTGGTCACTCCAGTGAAGTTCTAACCCTCCAAACTGCTCACCTCCAGGCCGTGTCTCTCCCAGGAGCCATGCAGCTCAGCTTCCCTGGGCGTGTGTGTGGCCCCTATGTGCTGCTTCTAAGAAGATGGAGCCAGGGGACACACCTGCCTTGTGTGTGTGGCCCCAGAGGGACACACGAGGAAGGTCCCTTGGCAGGTTGAAGCCCAGGTTTCCAGGCAGCAGAGTGAGGCAGAACGTGATGCTCTGAAGAGACAGGGGTGGGCGCTGGTGGGCGGGTTCATCTACGTGAAGGGTGCGTCCGTCCTGCAGGCTCGTCCAGCAGGAAGCCCTGGGAGCTGCACTCTGGTGCCGTAGGAGGATCTGTTCACCCTGCCCATGCTCCCTGAGGCCAAGTGCCTGTCCACCGGGGCTCAGGGCCTCTGCACTGGCAGGAAGAGGAGCTGCTCTGGAGCACGAGGTTCTCGGGACGGTTTGGGAGCACAGCCCTTGCTGAGCTGGACGCCACCGTGTACACTGGTACAAGACACAGTGGGGTCTAGAGGCAGAAGCCTCCTGACCTGCACCTTCCAGAATGACTGGGGCCTCCTCTTCTGGAGCTGAGGCAGAGGGGGAGTGTCCAGGACTGGGGGTCCCCTGGTCTGGAGCCAAGACAGAGGGGGAGTACCCAGGACTAGGGCCCCCATGTCTAGAGCCAAGGCAGAGGGGCAGTGCCCAGGACTAGGGGTCTCCCTTCTGGAGCCGAGGCAGAGGGGCAGTGCCCAGGGCCAGGGATGTGCTTCAGTACCTGCACCTCACTGTGTCTGGCACTGGGGCCACATGAGCAGGAACAAGGCAACGTGTCCTCACCGGTAGGTAACATGATTAGCATGAAAGAAAAATCCTAGAAGAAAGTGTGGGAAATACTCTTGACAAAATATGCCTGGGAAAAGAGCTTATGAAGAGACCACCTTGGCAATTGCAGCAACACCAAAATAAATAAACGGGGATGATCAAACTAAGAAGCCCCTACACAGGGAAGGGCAGAAGCAAACAGCCTTCAGAACGGGAGAGGATGGTACATGCTGAGTTCGACAAAGGGCAGATAACGAATCTACAGAGGACTGGAATTAGTCACCAAGAGCAAACAAGCCCACTTACAAGTGGGCAAGACTTGAACAGAACCTTCTCTGAAGATGACAGACAAATACCCAACAAATGCATGAAAAAATGTGCACGGCCCCTAATCATCGGAGAAAGAAATTGAAAACCACCCTGAGGTATCACCTAATCCCAGTGAGAATGGTCCACATCACAAAATCCTGAACCTGCAGATGCTGGGGCAGGATGTGGAGAGAAGGGAACACTTTGCACCGTTGGTGGGGTGGGACTGCAAACTAACACAAAATCTGTGGAAAGATGTGTGGAGAATTCTCAAAGAACTGAAAGCTGACCTTCCACTTGATACTCAATCCCATTACTAGGCATCTACCCAGAAGAACAAAAATCGTCTGACCACAGGGCCCAGGACACGTGCGCTGGAACGTTACTGCAGCTCAAAGCACAATAGCCAAGACAGGGGAGCAGCCCAAATGCCCATCACCCCATGAATGGATTAACAAACTGTGGTTCAGGTATGAAATGGAACACTACTCAGTCGTAAAAAGATGGAGATTTTACATCTTTTGTACTTAACCTGGATGGAGTTGAAACACATTCTTCTTACTAAAGTATCACAAAAATGGCAAAACAGGTATTCAATGTACTCCATACTATCATGAAACCTATGTACAAACAACTGCCCACCACAGGAGGGAAAAACACAACACAAGTCTATTTATTGTAGTCAGGGGGAGGGGAGAGAAGGGATGGGGAGGGAGGGGGAGGGAGGGGGAGAGAGGGCGATTGGCCGGTTCTCACCAAGGTCCACAATGTGAGGGTGCTCAGACTGCCCCCCTGGGTGAAGGCCTCCGCTACAATTTGAACCTCACCTTAGAAATGAGAACAATGTAACCTAAACATTTATATCCTCATGTTAATCCGAAATAAAAGAGAAGTAAAAAGTAATGTCATTAGCTCCTGTTTGTCACCGCCCTGGGCAGTTTATCAATTACACAAGTCAGTTATAATGAGCCCTCCCACAGAGGTACTGGACTGAGGTCCATGCATGGAGGGGACTGAGTACAGGGGAAAAGCGACCTCCCAGGCCACACAGCAGGCCAGTGCAGAAGTCAGGGTTCAAACTCAGGCCACTGGGCTTGAGCTGGGCCCAGCTCATACCCAGCTGTGGCTTTTGAGAACATTAGGGCCAGTGTGCCAGCACTTTGACGTACACCGAGAAGAAGCAAAGGGTTGAGTGCCCAGGAAGGCCATGCAGAGGGTAAAAGGCAAGAGTGGGACCAGCAACGGAGAAGCGAGTTGTGCCAGGAAGGGTGTGCCGGGTGAACAGAAGGCACAAAGCCACAGGCAGTAGGGGTCCTCTCTCTACCTGGGTCCTCCTGCAGCCAGGGCTCAGCTGACCTGGGCCCCTGTTGCTACATCACCTGATGCTATCTCAGGTTCTCAGCCTCAGCTTTCAGGCACAGTGGGGAGCTGGTCTTCCCAAGGTCAGAGCAATCAGACTGGAAGCTGTGCCCAGCTGGAGCACCAGCCACTCTCTGGCCCTGCAGTTGCATTTCCTGTGCAGCGGCAGGGCTGAGCTCTCCCTTCCCTGACTGTGCTCCCTAAAGGACTCACATTTACATATTTTTACTCCTGACCTTTCAGGGACACGTGTCCTGAGATCCAGTTCCCAGTACTGGATGCAGTGGCCCCCATACTAAATGGCACTTGTGTGGGGCATGGGAACATGATGCCAGGGACACATTCAGACACTCAGCTTGGTTTTCCCAAAATACTTGTAACCTAATCCCACGCTGGCCCTGTGCGGTAAGGGATAGAATTCTTTGCACTCTGAGTGGGAGACACACCATGTCACTTGTGCTCTAATTGGAACACATCTGATGAGATAAGGCACCCATTTGTTGAGAGCTCATACTTGGCTTAGGGAGGAAGTGATTCACAAGCCCAGGCAGGTGGGGGTGTCAGGACCAAGGGCATCACCTGCCTGGAGAGGGCCCAGGCACAGATGGGAGCCAGCAGGCTGCAGTGCCGTTCTTAGGAATGGCTCCTAGACAAAGAGCAGGGATCATTTCTGACATGACATACCATTTATAAGTTGACCACCCAAGGGACTAACAAACTGGTCACTATACGAGGTGGTCACATAAGGAACTAGGTCTACTATGCTTTGCACACAGGTGGTGCATGTCTGGTCTATGAAAACTGGGCCAACTTAAGGAGGTGGTCGGCTATGGAGGTTCTGCAGTTCAATGCCCGCCTTAGCACTGACGCAATTGTCTGCCTTGTTGATAACAGAACAGAGAAAGGACATTCTTTCCACTTAAGAAACAGAGAGACATGTTCTGTGGTGACCACAAGAGGCTCAGCAGCATCTGAATCAATGACACAGAGCTACGGGGCCACCACAAAGACAGGAAAGTGTTCCCTGGGGAGAGCATTGGGTGCCAGGGGCCACCACCCACAGGTGCCAAAGTGCTGGACCTCAGCACACCCGGGCCCTCAGATACAGAGTGGCACAGACCTCAGCACCCCTGGGCCCTCAGACACGGAGTGGCACAGACCTCAGCACACGCAGGTCCACAGACACAGAATGGCACAGACCTCAGCACCCCCGGGCCCGCAGATACAGAGTGGCACAGACCTCAGCACACCCGGGCCCTCAGATACAGAGTGGCACAGACCTCAGCACACCCGGGCCCTCAGATACAGAGTGGCACAGACCTCAGCACCCCTGGGCCCGCAGACACGAAGTGGCACAGACCTCAGCACCCCTGGTCCCACAGACACGGAGTGGCACAGACCTCAGCACACCTGGTCCCACAGACACGGAGTGGCACAGACCTCAGCACACCCGGGCCCTCAGACACGAAGTGGCACAGACCTCAGCACGCCTGGTCCCACAGACACGGAGTGGTACAGGTACCTGTTTTCTGTAACTTAGCACCATTAATGTTAAATAATTAATGTAGATATTAAAATAATTCTCTTACTGACCCAGAGTCTCAAATTCCTTTATTTTAAGAGAAGTGAAACAAACACATCAGACTCTAAAACTCCCTCCCATTTTCAGACCTGAGTATCTGACTTGTGAACAAGGCTCTGAGCCCCACCCTGAGCCCTTCTCTCTGAAACCTCTTTATGGAAGGGAATGGCCACTGCCACGGCCTCCGTTCCAGAAAGGGGCCATGTGGGCAGGAGGTGTCCCACCCCGTGAGAGGTGCACGGAGGACTGCTCAAGAGTGTGGGGCTCTGGAAACAGTGTCTGCAAATGACTTTGGTCCCCCGGCGTGATGAATCACGGAGCCACAAATCCTTTTTAGCTAATTGCTATCAGCTTGTGAGATTTTTCTTCCCATGTTCAATATCAATTTTCATAGCCATAGGAGATGGCGCTTCTCCCCTGAGCCTGCTGGCGACTGGCCGATAAAACGGCGGCAGCACTTAGCAGTTTAAGGGGGAGTCATCTAATACACAGCTGCTGGAGGCCACATGGAACTCAGGGGCCCGTGCGCAGTGACTGACGGCCGTGCTAATGCAGCGGAGGCTGTGACCTTCTCGCAAAGTCGTCCTCCAGGGCTCAGGGCTCTGCAGACGTTGTCACCTGCAAGCTTTCCTTGTGAAGAGCTGGCTTGTTTGTCCTGCAGATGGAAGCCAGGACTCGTGTCATGCTTTGCTATGTCTTCAGTAGGACCAGAAAAGAAGTCCACGGACAGCAGGAAGGGACCACTGCGTCCTACAGATGATCCCTGTCACTCTCCTACTGCATGAAGCTGCATTTTATCAGAAACAAAGGGGTTCAAGGGCTGCCCTCTGCCAGGACAAACCTAGCACAAGGGGACTGGCCTTGCCAGGTCAGCAGACCCTTCCGTTTATCCTCAGGAGCTCCCTTGGGTTCTGCAGAAGTGTTAGAACCCCCGAATGCAAGGGGGCACTTGTGATAAAGCCACCACAGACACCTGCACATTTATTGCATGCGCAGAGCTGTGCCAACGAGCAGGGCCGGGAGGAGGGTCCCGTGAAGAAATAAGCAGAGGAGCTGTGAGTGATGCAGGGTCCAAATTCAACAGTCTTCAAGGGCAGCTTTAAAGATCTGAAATGGCGAGAAATGATGAGCATTTTCTCACGACATCAAAAGATGTGTGTTTTCTCTTGAGCAAGGACTAAAGAAATCCGAAGCGTGGGGGAGGGGGGGATCTTCTCGGCACGGTCCTGTCCCGTGTTGTCCTGACTCGGGCCCCACCCAGCCACTCTCCATTAGGCCCTTTAGCTTGTGGAGGCTGCACTGATTTTTCCCCAGGGGACAGTGGTGACAGGACCTGCTGATGATTTGACGTCACTGCTGTGCTATTTTACGCTAATAGTAGTGGAGATAAATCACTGTTATTAATGCTGTTATCACATGGCATTCTTAGGTCTCAGCTTCCGAGTGTTTATAAAGTGCTAGGCGCCCATGCCAGGCACTCACACACATCCTCAGATTTCTCCCTGGCCCCTATGTGTGGTGTGTACATCGTGTCCCTAATCTACAAGGGATCTGGTGCTCACAGACTTTCAGGACAGGAGAAGCCAGATCCCAGGAGGCTGGAGCTGAACTTGTCCACAAATTTGACCCAGCGCCACAGAATGTCTTGAAATACTCAGACGCTTGCCAGTTTTTATTTAGCCCGTTTCCCCCAGCAAACCTTGCACATAAGTGGCTAATTAGTAACTCCGGGAATGCTTTTCACTGCTTTTCCTGTTTTATGAATGTGTTAACGGACAGTCAGATGGTTCCAAGGCTGGGGGACTACACACTCCAAAATCAGAGGGTTGGTTGAATAATTAAGAGGTGATTGAAAATCTTTGAAGACGGCTAATTAATCACTTTCCAGAAGGGAGTTGGACAGTCGCCCTGTGTGCTTTCTGCCATGTCTCTCTGCAAGTGGTGAGTGAGACGCAGGCCTGCCTGAGACTGAGCCGGGCACCGGAATGACCCCAGCTGTCCTGAGTGTGCAGTTAGTAACCTCTTCTCATTCACTGTGGCATCATCACTCTCTGACTGGGAGGTTACATGGTTCATCTGGCAATGGAGCCTCCCTTTGAGAGGCTGGAAGGAGCATGTTTAAAACCCGGCACCGACTCCCAGGGGCTCGAGTAGCAGATGAATCCTCCCAAATCTCTGTCGCTGTATGTTAAATGGGACTAAAATTCCCTCACTTTCAGAGCTGAACATGGTAGGTTATCAAAAACAGTGGTTATCTTAAATCACCATGTATCTAAATCCATGCAAAAAAACTTTGCTTGGAAGGATTCCTTTCCCCTGGAGAAATTGCTTTATGAACTGGGGGTATCCGGTTGACTCTCAGCTCTGCCCAAATCACATTCACATATTTTAATGCTCTGTTTTGGAAGAACCCTGGACACAGGGCCCAGGTTCTCCTTCCTTCTGAGCACCCTGCTGTGATCAGACATTGCATCGTCTGAATCTCCATTTCCTCATTTGTGAAGGGAGGATGTGGAACAGGCCTGCTCTGTGCCTTTCAACCTTCTCTCACGCACACTGGGACCTACCGTTAAACTTCCACGACACACTTAAATTATACTGATTAAAAAAAAGTTAAAAAAAGAACATACTGACTGTGCTTCGAACTTTAGAAAATACTTTAATTGACCGTGTTTACCACTGGAGTGCCCAGACCTCTCCCCGTCCACAGTTCTGCCTCCCACTGTCGTGAGGCCACGTTCTCTCCATTAGAGGGTGCAGGGGCCTAAATGGGCTCTAACCTTTCCCTCGTGTCTTAGGAACGGGAAGGCAGTTGAGGAAGGAGGAAACTACATTATCACTGAAGAAACAGACACTTCCTTCCCGAGGAGATTTTCTTCCTGGGATAGCTGTGCATGAATCATTTCTGCTTGGTTCTTTTTTTTTTTTTGAGACAGAGTCTCACTATGTCACCCTTGGTAAAGTGCCATGGAGTCATAGCTCATAGCAACCCCCAACTTTTGGGCTTCAGTGATTCTCTTGCCTCAGCTTCCCAAGTAGCTGGACTACAGGTGCCCGCCACATTGCCCAGCTATTTTTTTATTGTAGTTGTCATTGTTGTTTAGCAGGCCCGGGTGGGTTCGAACCCACCAGCCCTGGTGCATGTGGCCAGAGCCCTAACCACTTAGCTACATAAGGCTTGGTTCCTTAGGACAGAAGAAAACAGGTGCTCTGTGAGCCAGACCTCACAGATGGGACAAGCTGCCCAGCACAACCCACCTGGGGACCCTGGCCCTACCTTCCTCCACCTCCATCAGTGCAGCTTCCTGTCCATACAGGATTTGGTCAGAAATGGATCCAGTAGTTTTAGAACACCTTAGTTCAGAAATATTGTTTTCTAAAATTCTATTTTACTTTTTCTGAAAAATAGATATAAGGCCAATCAACTAAAAGGCATTCTTTCCTTAGCGACTGGTTGGTCAGTGTGGACGTCTCAGCTCAATGGTTTTCCTGTTCCCTCTGGTGAGTGGCTCACTGGGTCATTCAGCAGATACTCACTGGACAGGGGGGCACCCGGGCCTAGGATACTGGGCAGTGGGGACGCAGTAGAGCTCAGAGGCATTTGGGTCACAGGGGAGAGGAAGGGATCTGGGGGAGGTGGAGGCCCAGCCACAGCTCCTGAAGGAAGACTTTTCGGGGCTACTGTGGGAGGAGGGAGTGTGCTGGGACGAGAGAAGCTGACGGTCTTTCCAAGTAGATGAGCATGGCTTCCCAAGGAAAGAACAGTATAAATTTAGTTTTTAGATAATTCAGGTTAAATAATTTTTCTTTCCACTTTTTGAGTGTTCACTCTAAGCCAAGCAGGGCCCCGTATTTGGCAATTCCCCGTGTGGAGAGGAGGTAAGAAGATAGATTTCCCTTCTGTGTGTCCACGGAAGGTGGCAAGCTGAGCAGGGCAGTGGGCCCCTCCGCAGGGCTCCTCCCAGTTCGGCTGCCACCTTCTGGCGTGAGGTCTCTGTTCCCAGGCTTCTCCCCACCATCTGCCATCATCAGAGTGGGCTCCAGAGGGAGAGCCGTGGTCCAGAGGGAGAGCAGTGGTCCAGACTGCCACTGTTATTTTTCTCATCTGTTTCCAATAATGTGATCTGGACATGCAAGGCTGAGAAATGGTCCTGAATTCCCTGAATAGGAATAATAAACTTATTTAATAATACGCCGTTTCATTCTTTTTGAATGAGTATGTTTCTGTATATTCTAATGCCGCTGTGTCTCGTGTTGTTACATTATATCATCTCCTTTTGACTTATAACTTTGCCTTATTTTACATACCTTAAGATTCTACAGGGGCAGCACCTGTGGCTCAAAAGAATAGGGCGCCGGCCCCATATTCCAGAGGTGGTGAGTTCAAACCTGGCCCTGGCCAAAAACTGCCAAAAAAAAAGATTCTACACATATTTACACTTCTTAATTGTAATGGTTTTATTCATTTGAAAATTATCACAGAGTTCTGTCTTTTGAGAAAGCTCTAAGGGCCCCTCCGATGGCATTGTTTGACCTGGGTGCAGGTGCCCTTTCTCTGTGGCACTCTGAGGCCAAGGGTTCTGAAGGCGTCATCTCACTCTCTGAGACCCCAGCCACCCTCACTTTGTACATAGCGGTGAGGTCTTAGTGCCGGCCACAATGTAGGACCGAGCAGAGCAAACAAACTCTGGCAGACTCTGCATCCCAGCTGGAGCAAAGGCCCTGTGAGCCCCTCTTCCTTTAGAAGGCCTGAGCCTGGCCCCCCAAACATGGGAAGCTCCGGTGACCTGGGCTGCTTCTGATGGAAAGTTTCCACATTAATAGCATGAGGGAGCACAGAGGGCTGTGCTGTCCGTCCAACTGCAGCTCCATGATCTTGTCAGTTGCCCACGTCCTGGGGCAGGAGGGTACCTCCCTGGAAACTGAGGGAGGAGGTTCTGCCTCTGTGTCATCCGGGTCATCTCGATGTTTCAGGGTCTCTTCCTTACCAAAAGCCCCTGGAAATTAGAGAAGATACTCAATCTGTGGACGCCCCCCCCACCCCACGTTCGAAAGGGAGAGAGCAGGAACTGGAGCGCCCAGCTCCCGCATCCCCAGGTGCCCAGGCAAAAAGATCTCTCCCACTGACAGCGCTGTGCCCTTCCAGTCCTTTCCTGGTCTGACTGTGCAGGCTTCTCTCTGCTGCCTGCACCAGCCCCTTTCAGGGCGTCCTGTTCACAGGCTGAGGCTGGGGCTCTGCCTGGGCTTTAAGAGTGAGGACAGTGTCACCCTTGGAAAGAAGTGCCTGACACTGGCACGAGGGTGTGTAGGCTCCCAGGGACGGCTCTCAGTCAGAGCTGTAGATGCCACAGCATTTATTGAAAGGTTTGCTATAGGGTTCAGCTACATGCGCGCGCACACACACACACACATACACACATATACATGCACACACAATATCGATGTGCACAGCTAGCTGTCTGAGTTAACCTTTGCTGACAATTAAGAACTGTGCCTTGATGGCTGAGAGTCTAAGTAAGAATTATTTACTGAGCCTATGGAGGACAAGTTATTAGGGCTTCATGGTATCTTTTTCAATTTTTATTTTTCACAAAAATTCACTGGCATGCCAATGAGGGCTCTTGCTTCCAATGCTGAGCTGTGTGCTGGGTCCCCCTTTCTCTTGCCTTGGCTGCCTGGACAGTCCCAGGAGAAAGTCCTGTGAGCAGCTGTGTGAGGAGCCGTCTACACTCCCACAACCTCACGCCGTGACGCACGCCTCTGCCTGCCACCTGTGGGTTACCAGGGCTTTTCTCACTCATTTCCCCAAGAAATTTAAGTCCATCTACTCCCAATTAAGAAAAATAAGATTGTCTTTACAACTAGATAAAGGCAGGGCAGACGACTGCTGCCTGACCGTTGCTCATTTTTATTCCAAATGTTTGATCTGGGTTGCTGCTCCCTGGCCACAGAAGGGCTTCACCTGGCCCCACTGTGTCTTCACAGCCATCTCAACTCCTGAACTTCTTAAATCTTTGCTCTTAAAATTATTGACATTTGAAGTCTGTTTTCTTTATTTCCTGTAAAAGGAGAAGTACATCCAGGTTGATGAGGACCCACACAGGGCCAGAGTTTCTGGAAGAACCAGAGCCCCATCCACAAACCACTCCAGAAACCAGGTCCCCGCAAAGGTTCACGCACAGCTGGGCTGGGACTGGTGTTCCTGCATGCGGGTGTCAAAGTCAGGCATTCCCCAGCCTGATGCAGTGGCAAACCCGTAGCCGTGCTCCCATCACCGTTGCCAATTTCTCTGCCGTCTTGCAAGTGTGGGTGTGTTTCTTATTTATGACTGTTCTCCATGGCAGCGTCCCCTCCCCACTTCCTTGGGGAGGTCCACAGGCTCTGAACCTTTGTCTTTGAACATCCGGGAGTCAGGCATCAAGAGAAGATGAGGAGGGCTGGGCAGCCCTCCTGACACCGCTCGGCACCAGCCTCTGCAATTACCGGTCACCTTTCCAGCAGACGGTAATTGAAAAGTGTGAACCACATGGGCGCCGGTCAATAATGGCGCTGCTCACAGATGACGCTGGGAGCTGCCGCGGTCGCCGTCCCCGGCGCTTAGCTTTTCACCTTTTATCCTTCTCAGCATCATGACTTAATCCACTCTAATGAGGTGAGCTCAACTGCCAAGACCCAGCGGCCACACGGCTCTCTGGCCCCGCGTGAGGTTTGGAAGAGGCCGGAAAGGGACACTGTAAGTCTTCCAGAGAGAAGCTGGGCCCTTTGACGAAGCTTCCTCAGCCTGTCACCCACCCCACCCCTTACCACCTGCACGTTCTCTGTGTCGGCGCCTGGGGACTGCTGGGCTGTGTGTGCCGTGCTTTTCAGGTGCCACTGGCTTGCGGCTGCCTGCCCGTGAGCTCAGCTCCTCACCACACACGCTTCTCCTAGCTTGAAGGACACGGCTGGTGGCCACATGTCACTGTTTACAAACAGCAGGTGACTGCCAACAGCAGCAGCAGTGAGAATCGAGTCCCTCTTGCTCCTTCTCGTACCCATCTGTCCACGCGTCTTGAGCTGGAAGGACCCAGTGCGGAGTGCGGTGGAGAGAGCCACGGAGGCAGGCGAGATGGCAGTGCTGACGCACACTCAGGAGGCAGGGAGCAGCCTGCTCTGCCCGGTGGCAGCGTGTTGTAGAGGAGGAGACAGAGCTGGTTTAATTGGTGGATCCCATATGTTCCCCATGGCAGGGCTCTGCAGCACGGTGGCTGTGCCGGCAGATCAGATGTCACCACACCGCTCTTGCACCTGCCGCTCCGGCAGCCTGGCCCCGGCAGCCTATCCTCATAATTAGCAGCTTCTCTTCCACTGGCTCCACACTGCTCAGCCGTGTGTCCCCATCTCGGAGAGCACTAGGCCTCTGCCCCTTCCCAGGCGCCCGAGCAGGCCCATGAGGGGCACCCCAACGTTCCAAACTGCTCTAAATCTGAGCTGCCCAGCTGAACCAGGCCTCTGTGTGCATAGCCTGTAATTTTATAATTAATACAATATTTCACTTTAATGGCTTTTTTGGTTGAAAGATGGGAAAAAGAAGGAAAGACAAATACAAAGCTCTGAAAGCTCATGGGATTAACCGCATGGTCTTAATAAATGTAGATACAGCAAAGGCAGGAGAAAAAAACACTGGGCTGTTACACGGCTTGAAAGTCCCTCCCTTTGCTCCAGCCTTAATCTGATTTTTGCCAATTCCTTTTGATCTATCAGGGGCAGGCGAGTCAGGTCCACAAGTACAGATGGACTAAATATGGAGATTAGCCCCTTCTCCTCCTGCTCGGGCTCTGCAGCCCTGATTAAGTCTAGAATCACGCAATTGTCTCGGAGCTGGCTATCAGAGTGGCCGGGCTCAGGAGGGGGCGGGATGAAGGCTGATTTTGTAATGGATACTTATTTTATCCCAGTGCTGTAAGAAGATTAGGCCTGGGGGTGTCACATTAGCCGTGATCTCTGGGCCCCTGGTCGTCTCTCGCTGGTTTCAAACACTGCTCCTCAGCCTTAGAACAAACAGGAGCTGGGACCCTGCGGCCCCATGTCGGGCATGAATAATCGCCCAGTGCAAACTGTTTGAAGATCACAAAGTGCTGTGTAAATTACTCAGTTTGGGCTTTAGTAGGGGTGATTTGTGGTGACTTATTGAATCTTTTCACAGTTCAGAATTAAACTTTCTCCTCAGCTAACTGCAGACAGTGGAGAATGAAAGTTGAGTCTTAACTGACGGTCCTCAGAGCAGCCTTTGCCAGAGCCCGGAGCCCTGCCTTCCAGCCGCCTCCCGGCATCTCACAGGGCCTGCCCTGCCCAGGCACCCGCATTCAGCAGACAACTTAAAATAGCCATTGAAACCACGAAAAAAAAAAAAGAAAGAAAGAAAGAAAAAAGGAAAAAGAAAAAGGAAAAAAAAATAGAAGGGAAGGAATTGCTCGTTTCCAATCATCCTCACGTTTTTGGCAAGAATGCTTGGCCGATTTTCCAACCAACATATCCAATTTATTTTTTGTTTGTTTTCAAACATGGCACATTTCTTTAATTAGTGAGGGTAAACAAGTTAGAAATGGGGGAAAAAAGGAAGTTTAAAAATTCTAGTCGGGGAAACGATGTCATTAAACAACTTTCAATTAGAGGGAATTAGCCAGGCTGGTATGTTTCCATCTGAGTTAATTCTGGGTAAGACCAACTACCCTGGGTCTTCACGCCCGGGTGCCAGAACCACTAATTGTCATTTGAGTAGGAGAGTGACTGCTTCTGTATTTTCAGTACATTTCTGCGGTAGGTTGTTGAGGGTTCTATATTAGCTGGCATTTTGATCACTGTGCACTTTTGCCTTGTATCTACTCAATCTAAGTTGTTTTTAGTAAATAATAATTGTAAAATATAAAACAAGTCCTGTAGTATCTGACATAATGATGATCTTTAATCTTGCCAAATATTTTGGAAATAAGAAGAAAGACAATTGCTCCAAAGGGTTTCCATTGTAAGAATCCCAGATGGTATCTATATGTTTTTACTGTTCTTTTAGAAACTGTGAGCTCTAACAATCTGTTTTCTGATTACCCAGAAACTTGTAATTAGACATCTGAACATATAAATATTTTAAAATCACATGCCATTAAGAAAAAAAGAATCAAAATTAGAATATACAAGTAAAAAATGTAATGATCTATTTATTGGGAAAAGGTTGTCATAATTCTTCTACTGTACATTTACTTTTTCCTGACTTTTTTTCTGTTTTTGAAACAAATAGTGACTAGATATTCATAGTTATTAATATTTTTGGAGTCCATTTTTGAAAATGTAAAATAAATAAAACCTTTGCCCTGACTAAGTGTTCTTCATCTCCCTGAATCATTTTTGTTTTCATGTTACTGCTGATATTTCTCACCTAGTAATTACAGAGCACACATACACAGAGGAAAAATCACAGGCAGATGCCAAATATACTCTGCTTTGTTTAAAATAAGATTGTTAAATGAAAAAAAAAATCCAAAGAAATAAGTCTCCCTTGAAAAAGTAGGTAAATTTCACGATTCTTTTTAGAATTAGCCTAGTTAACGATTAACCCCAGCATTTACCTATATTACAAAAAGAAATACAATGTTTAGGATGCACTAATTTCAATTATATATCTGTACATTTTACCATGTACATTTTCATTTTAATTTCAAGGCTGAATTTCTGATAGTCATAAAAAAACAAAACACACAAACATTTGAAACACAGGTTTTGTTGTGGGGCGGCGAGGTGGTGAGACCAATCTAGATAACAGGCTTGGTTCCCACTTCACTCAGACGTTATTCATCTACATGCAGGCCAGCTTATTTTCTGCAGAACGGTTGTGTCCTCGTAGAAGTAATGCTATTTCCACACGTTTGGCTACTGTCATATGCAGGCCACTGCAGCTTAGTGACACGTGGGCAAGAAGCTTCCAGAGATTTCTGAGCTCTGCAGAGTAAATCGGAGCCCGTGCCAGTGTCTGTGCTCAGGAGGAAAGAGAAAACTCAGCCTCGTAGCAGTAACAGACACACTTAGCACTTCTCACCTCCACGATCTGTTCTAAGCACGTTGTGTGTTAACTCGGTGGTGTTGTGTGGTGGAATTATCCTCCTTGCCACTTTGCATTGAGGTCCTGAGGGGAGGTAATGTGCCCAAGCCCACACCTGCTAGTACGTGGCAGAGCTGAGGTGGAAACCCAGAGTCCTTGCTCGTCCACACCAACTGCTTCTTGGCCTGTTGTTCCAAGAGTTGTAAACAGAGGCTGATGGACATTCAGAAGAGGACGCCTCCACGGGGCACCTTGGGGTGTTTCTGTAGGCACCAAAAGGGGTGGATGATTTACTGGGGAGGGGGGAGGCTAAATCTTGCCATTTTGAAAACCAACTCAAATGGGTGCCTTTCTTCCTCTAACTCACAGGACTGACAGGGGCACAGCTGAAGGTGGCACCGCAGAGAAGCACTGAGATCTCGGAGCTTAGAGGCCTTTGCAGGCAGCTCACCTCCACCTGCAGGCAACACGCAGGTGTCTGCAGGGCTGTGGCTTAGATCTAAATGGAAGCTCGGTTAAAACTGTAATAAAAGCACCTGTACTGAGGCCTTCTGTGTCATCTCCAGAGCAGCACACCAGCAATGACAGAGGCGTATGGCTCACTGTTTAATGATCACATCCCAGTGTGGCTTGACTACGAGCCAAGGCCACTTTCATTTGGCTTCTGTGATGGTGATTTTGCTTCCAGGTGACACAGCTTCTGAGTCTTTGGGATCTGAATGAAATATGATCAGCTGTTTGTCACCGTCCAACACAAACACCAACCAACTCTCAGGGGCCCTGGGGTTTCAGGTAGAGGCAGAATATGTGAGATCAGGGCTGCCTGGTCTGTCCACATGTTCATGTGTCAGATGGCATTGAGGGGCTGGCTCCTGGGTTCCTCATAGTTCTCTGGAGGCGGGGGGATGAAGGGTCCTAGATCAACAGGGAAGGGCACAGCTCAGAAGCAGTTCGGTTGCTTTTCTGAGGACACCACCAGGAACCCTACAATCCAGGCCCAGAGCAGGACAGCAAGAATGGTTCATCTAGCTGAACCACCTGTGCCCATGAGACCCCTACAAATGGCCATTTACAGGAGATTTCTGTGCTTCCCAGTCCATTCAGTGACAAACGAAGGTCAGATGACATCTCCTCTTAAACCAGCAAGCTCTGAGATTCACCCTCCCAGGCCCCCATCTAATCCTGGTGCTCATTCTATTTTGATATCCCAGCCAGAAGCCCCCGTGTAACCAGGCTTGTGAAACATGCTGGGTCTACAAAGGGGCTGGACCACTCTGGGTCATTACTGCATGGAAATCCCCAAGGAAATGATCTCTAGTCCCCTTCTCAGAGCAAGAAGACTTGATAAACACATGATATGTTTAGACGTTAAGGTTTCACAGATAAAATCAAGACGATTAATGCTTTGATGAACCAGAGGAAGTGGGTCTGTAGAGGCTGTAGTGTTCTGTAGACACTGTCAGGCTCTGTAGTCAAAGTCTGAATTGGAAGTGGGGCTTCACTGGGTCACTCATGTGAGGTATTGGAGCTCCACCTGGTCACTGAAGTGAGGGATTGTGCAAGTTACTTAGCTTCTGCTTGCTATGCTTCTCTCTGTTTCCATTTTCTTATCTTTAAATTGGGAATAACAATAATATCCAGTTCATAAAGTTGGTGTGAGTTTTAGTGTCAGGAAGTTCCTGTAAACATTAACTGTATTATATGTTAAACTCCTGCTTCACCCTCAGACTATAGGGAAACTATAAAAGAAACAGACAGGCCTTGCCATCCCATCAGAAGGAATCAGGAGAGCAATAGAAGAGACGAACAGCTCCCTTCAAAAAATAAAGTCTGTCATGTAGATGCATTGCAGATTATTGCTCAATAAAGGGGGAGAGACAAGGATGGTTTGATCCTGAGTTAGCCTCAGGCAAAAGTCAAGCTAAGGATGACCTTGAAGAATGGACAAGGACTGGAAAGAAGAAGGCATGCTTTTGACAGCACAGGCTATGAGATTAGAAGTTGCAGCAGAAGGGTGGCACTGGGAGTGACAAGAGTCTGCAGCTGTGCACCCTGACGTCCTCAGCCTTCACCTCCACTCACCACTCACCGACACACACGGCAGCTTCAGTCCGCAGGCTCCACTCACAGTGAGTGCCCCCTGCCTGTGCCTTTCACACTGTATTTTTACTGGACCCTTCCTGTGTTTGTGTCTGGTGCTACATGGATACCAACTGTTGTGTTAGAACTGCCCACTGCATTCAGTGCAGTCAGCCCAGGGGACATCGGCTATCACAGACAGCCCAGGTGTGCAGCTGGTGACACCACCAGCCTCTGTAAGGGCCCGTGATGGGGAACTTGCCTAGGAGCACTTTACTCTGGATATAGCCCTGTTGTTAAGCAACTCATGACGACAACTCACAAACATGCCTTTTAGAGTCACAATGTGTATTTTAAGTTACTTAAAGATGATATTTATTTGATGTAAAATTATTATATTACCTTGTGAAATGGAGGAGTAGCTGTCTCATAGGCAACATTTGGGTAACATTTGAAACATTCCTTTTTGTCTTTTTAATGCATTGTGTCTTGTGAGAACATTTGTGATTGTTGTGGGTACCTAATTTTCTCCAATACACTGTCTTAAATTTAAGTTTCTCTGTCCCCAGGTGTTTGGATAAATGCCAGTTTTTTACTCTTGGACGCAACTTCAATAGCTCTCTCAATTTAATTTACTAACTGCATCCCTGTGTTCACCCTTAGGAACTGCTTCTTCAATGAAACTGCTGGGATAAAATGTTTACATTTGCTGTAACTCTTACTGTATGTTGTCAGAGTGCTGTACAGACATCCCTATCACAAGGGGCTGAGAGTCTCCCAGACAAGACTCAGCATGGCTTGCTGCATCTCAGCAGGCCAGACAAAGCTTGTTTTAACTTCTATTGTATCAGATATGATAATTTCATTATTTTGAATAATTTTCAGTCTTTCAAGCAATAATTTTGTTATTTCGTTGGACTTTTTCCTCCCCTTTATTTGAACTTGCCTCTTCTGATCATTGAACTTAGTAGAAAATGTGTATTAAGAAGTGTAATACAGCAAGTGGATCACATCTTTTTTTCCTCCATTTAGGGTGTTTTTGATGCCCTAACCTTGGAACTCTTCTATTGCTAAATGTGCTTAAAATGCTTTACTCCTCAGATAAGATAAAGCAGAAACATTGATGGTATATAATAATTCTTTAATCCATTTGAAGAATTTTTTTCCAAAGGCAATAAGGTGAGTAGTTGCCTGATTTGGGGAAGTCATTTTCTGGATGGTATTTCCTTCCTCATTCTGCTTCTTGAATTTTTCTCCATATAGTAAGGACCGTGTCACAGAAGACTCTGTCTCAGACCGGTGTCCTGGTCTGCATTTGGTGTTGCTATCCGATAACAGCTGTCAACTCATTCTGCCAATAGTGAGGCTCCACCACCACTCTTATTTCCAAACATCTTCATATAGACGCTTAACAGCTTACGCTTCAAGTGAAGTTAGGAATTTGGAATCCTTTGTGTTAAACAATCCATTGATTCTGAGTATGGGCTGGCTCGGAGTGGTGCTAGCTCTGGGCGTAACTGAGAAATACACACAGAAACTAACATTTCTGGAGGGCTTGGGTATGGGAAGTCCCAAACAGTGTTGTACGTGCCCTGTTGTGGAAACAGGGCTGTTATCACCATTTTCCGGAAGAGAAAACTGGATGGAAGGAGATGAAGCAATTTCTCTGGTTCTGAACTCACAGAAGCCAAGCTGAGCCCAGCCCGGCAGGTAAGGAGGCATTCCATTCAGCCCCGGGCACGGACAGCAAATCCCCTCTACTTCTGAGAAGAACTTTTCTGCCGATCAAGGTTTACAGCTTCCTTTGTGCAGAACCCACATGCCCAGGGTAAGAGCCCTTCTGAGCAGGTTGTGTTTGAAAGACTTCAGCAATGTTGGCAATTTCTACCAAGGAGTATAGGGATTTTTGATAGATTGAGTCCTAGATGCCTCTGAGTGTTGGTTGCCGCTGTGAGAAGCACATATCTAACTTCTGGGCAGGGAGGCAGGCATTTGACGAGTTTTGTTATGTTGCTCTTTGATTGGGTGATCTGATACAGTCTCTCACAGTTGGTACAGGTGTGTTGATTTCCGTGATATTTTAATGTACAAATAAGGAACAGCACCTCATCCTTACCAATTCCTATTAATCTCATTTCTTTTTCCTTTATTATTGCTTTGATCTGGGTACTATAAAGCACATTAAACAGAGAGGGGCAGTGATAGAAAACTTTGATTCTTCTCAAATTAATAAAAGTAATTTCTAATCTCTCATTGTTAAGAAGGAGGTCGGCCATTTGCTTTTCTCAGATGGCTTTATGAGAATAAGGAAATCTTCCTAGTTTTCTGAGAGTTTTTTTCTTCTTTTATTTAATAAGCATTAAATTTTATAATTTTTTCTTCCTTTATTGAGATTGTATGTTTTATTCTCATCTTTTAATAGAATAATCTGGGTAAATTAAGTGGTTAGATTTTTCTAATGTCAGATCATCATTACATTAAAAGGCAGGTGCTATTTGGTAATTATGTATTTTTTATATTTACTACCAAACTTGCTCTTTTTAAATAATCAAGTATTTTATTTTATTTTCTCTAGCACATTTTTTTTTGTTTTATGTTTACTACCATGCTTTTTGTAGGAACTTTAAAATTTTTTTAAAATGTCCCTGAAGTTAGAACTCGTCCTGGAGATGGGTTTCACAGCACCAACATCTTTATCACTCTTACTGTCATGCATTTTATTTCTATATACATCATAAGCGCCAAAGACATTACAATTTTTGTTTGAAATAGCCAGTATCTTTTACAGTTTCCTCTTAGTTTTCAATTACTTTCTTTTTCCCTGCAGCTCTCTATTTATTTTGAAATAATTTTCCTTCTCCGTAAAGAAGTTTTTTTTTTTTTTTTTTTTTTTTTTACTATTTTTAATAGTATAAAATCCAACAGGAATGAACACTCAGCTTTTATTTGTCTAGGAGTATCTTTATATCCCTTCAATTCTGGAATAATATTTTCACAGAGCAGAGAATTTCAGAGCTCTCAATAGTTTTACTATTGTCTTCTGTCTCCTGTGTTGTTCCCCTGTTTTTCATGCATGTCCCCCCAACCTGGATGCTTTTAATATTTTCTCTTTAACTTTGATTTTGAACACCTTGACAAAGACGTGATAAATTGTAGTTTTTTCCGCATCTTGCTTCGAGTTTGCTGAGTTTCTTGAATCTGCGAGTGAATGTCTTTTATTCTCCGTACAGCTCCAGGCTAGTCTTCCTTCAGATCCAGCCCTAGTTTCATTCTCTTTCATCTGTACAATGCTTCACGTCTCTCTCACCCTAGATTCTGTTCTTTCTATTCTATTTCTCTTTGTCCTTCAGTTTAGATCTGATACTCTGGCATTTTTCAAGTTTAAAAATTCTCTTCCGCTTTAACTTCTAAATTTATTCTATTTTTTTAAATACGTATTGTAGTTTTCAGTTTTTATGTTGGATATTTGGTTACTTTTTGCTCACTGTTTTTTTATTCATTTGCCTACATTATTGTCTATTTGATGAAACTTATTGATCATAGTTATTGTGAAGTTCTTATCTGCTGAGAACAAATTTGAGCTGCCTCTTGACCCGCTTCTATCACCCGTTTTATCTCTTGACTCTTTGACCCTTCTTGAATTTTGCATGATGATTCTTTTAAAATATGTTCTGGAGTTAGCGTATGATGTATCATAGAAATTCTGTGTTTCAGTAATCTTTCTCTAAAGAGTCTTGAATTTAATTCCCATCTTTTCTCCTAGATTTTTTTTTACTATTATTTTTGGTGACTGTGTGTGTATGTTGTAGCCCCATTGTATTAATTTCTTCTTTAATGAGTAAATTATATATGGAATGTTTAATGTTGACTAGATCAGAACAAAGTCAATTTTAGTTATTGATTTCTAGTTTCATTGCATGAATGTGAATGAACAAAAAAGGAAGAAAGAAAAGAAGGCATCGTGCCAGGCTTTCACTTAGACGCGTTCCCTTCATCGAGGAGGAAGCCCTTCCTCAGAAAACTTTGAGTACAGCTTCTTCTATCTCTCGTCAGGACAAGGTCCCTGGGCTAAGTTCTTGCATAAAGGAAAGGGTAATCATGAATTATCTTGTAAAGGCAGTTGTATATTCATTCCAATAAGGTCATGTTTAGTAGAAAATGAAGGAACAGGTGTTGACTCATAAACACTGTGTTTCCCACAGACATTGTCACCTGGTAACCCCATGTGTGGTATAAAATAGGATTAATTTCCTAGGGTTGTCATAAAACAGAATGCACGGCTAAAACAACAGAATGTTATTTTCTTATCGTTCTGGGGACTGGAAGTCCAAGATGAGAATGTCAGCAGGGTTGGTCCTCCTGAGGCTATAAAAAATGTCATACAAAAGATGATAGCAAATGGCCAGTAAAATGTTTAAAGATTCTTCATCTAGTTTGTCACCTGGAAAGTTGAGAACTAAAACCACAAGAAGTTAATACTATGCCCAATAGAATGGTCACATTTAAAAAGACTGGTGACACGGAAGGTTGTTGAGATACAGAGAAACCAGCTCACTCGGGCCAGTTTGCCAGCAGGAGCCTTAGTATCTGGGGAGCTAAGTACATGGGCCTCATGACAAGGCGATTCCTCTCCTAGGTCTATATTGACAGAAAATGCAGATACATGTGCAAGAAAAGACGGGCGGAAGAACAGTCACCGCAGTGTCCTGCGTGATAGACTAAGTTAGGAACAACCTGAGGGAAGCCAGCAGTAGCTGATAATCGGTTTTCATTCAATGAAGTGAGATGGTAATAAAAGCCAGTGATCTCCAACTGTGCACAGCACATGGGGGAAGTCACAGGCCTAATTTTGCATGAATGAGTCCAGATCCAAAATCTCACTCCCTGTGTATCCTGTGTGTTCTGTGTGAACCCACTGCAGCGGGACAGGCCACTTCCTCTCTTGCTCCACCACCTGCAGCCCAAGTCCTGACCCTGTCCCAGGACACTGTGTCCTCCTGGTCCCTGGACTTGGACATGATTCTGCCAGACCACTTAGCCTCCCTCTGCTTGGAGCACTCTGTTGGTGGAACTTGGTCTGGACCACACCCTCCCCTCCTAAGGCCTCAGTCAGCAGGCTGCCTGGCCTGACAAAGTGGACTCCACCCCTGCCTTTCTCTGTACCAGCATTCTCTCTCACCCTCACCCGCCAGGCTGTGCGCTGTGTGTTGTGCACTGCCTGGTGGTCCCTGAGAGGACAGGGCCAGGTGTCCTTGATGTGTAGATGTATTTTCAGAATCTGAAAGGACACCTAACAGTAGTTCTACCTACTGTCTGCTGGTCACACCCGAGAGCGAAGGTCACACCTCAAGACTCTTGCTGGGTTCATGAGTCTGAGCATTTTCCAGTCCCCTCTTCGGCATGACCTGCACCCTCTGTGTCTCTCTTGGTATCGTAATATTTTTCCCTTTTCTTTTTCTATAAACATCTTTACACAGTCTGGAGCACCAGCAGGAGACCAGCAATCTGTTGGAATTGGGATCTCTCTGGTGGGTGTTTCTCTCTGCTCAGGTGGAGCCACAGTAGAACCAGGCCCTGTCTGGGGCTACCACAGCCAGTGACCTCTCCAGGCACGGGGCACAGGACTGGTGTCAGACTCAGTCTGCGCAGGGGGCTGAATATACTTCCTGTTGAGCTGAGAGGCCAGTGATGACCCAGTGGCCGAGTGCTGGAGGTCACTGTCTGCTTTCCAATAGCTGATCACCGTCAAGCGCCTATCAGAGGACAGCCTGCATCCCAGGCACCCCGGCGAGGTGTTTATGATTTGTTCAGAGGCATTACCAGGTTCTGCTCACATGTGCACTGAACCATGTTACTGCGTATTTCATGAATAATTAAAAATGAAAGACTAAAATCTCATGTGCAGGGCTTTGTGTATAATTTGTATAATGAAGACAGTCACCCAAGGTCTCGGACTGAGCGAGAACTCAGTGTGTTTCAGAGCTTGTGCACGGTGAGTGTGTAAGGTGCACTTGGGGAATCTAAGTCCCCACCCTTTAGTGAAAGGTGATTTATGGGCTAAGCATTCTTGAAGGTGGAGGATACAGGAGAATTTTCATAAAGAGAACAAGAAAGAAATCTTTAAAATTTTCAAATTATGCCATCACGTAGCCTGTATGAGGCCAGAGAGCACGCTAACAAATATTCTAGTGATTTAATGTCCTTTGAGATCCGTCTTCTTCTCTAAATGATCACTGTGTTTTCTTCTGTATGATAAATCTACTTTTTCCAAATGATGACTCTGCCCTGTCTGCCAGGAAACAACTGGAAGTTAACGACATGGTGTTACTGGGGGATGTCATCCTCAGCACCGGGCCTAGACCTTCACAGAGATGCCCTCAGAGTGGCCCCGCACAGGGGGGCTCTCCTGTGCTCTCCTGCCCACCTGGCCCAAGCCAGGGCCAGCCTGTGTGTCTGGCCCCACCATCCATTCTCTACCTGGGTCCAGAGCAAGACACAGACACTGTGGCCCTTCCTGCTACCTCTGTGTCCTCACTTCCCTGGGGAAGGCATGTCCTGTGACCCTCCCCCCACTATGCTGCCCAGGACTGGCTCCCAGCACCCCCGATGTTCCAAGCAGCCTGCCAGTGTCCCCGAGTCACTCGCCCTCACTGTCTGTGGCCTCTGCTCATAGTCACCTTTGCAGTGAAGGCTTCTCAGCATCCTGGTTATAAGTGAGAATGCCCACTCCCCAGCAGCCAGATCCCTCCCTTCTGCCCCATGTCATGGTTCTCTGTGGGACTGAGTGCCCTAAGAGTGGGTCCCCCCCACCATGTCAATTCCAGGGAAGCAGGGAGGGTCTCACACATAGCAGATACTGAGTAGAGGGTGTGGATTAAACTCTCCAATGTCTGAGGGCCTTGCAGTGCCTGCGGGCTGCAAGGGAGCCGCTACCCCTAAACCCCTCTGGCATCCCCAAGGCCTCGGGAGTCCAGGGGCCGCCTCCCTGTGGAGACCTTCTCCCCACAGAGGACGAGTTTTGAATTACTTTTGGGGGGTCTCCTCTCTCCCCCCCAGGCAGAGACTGGCACCCGGAGGCTCACAGCAAGTGTCTGAGATATCTGAGTACAAGTGGAGGCCTCCAAGTAAAAGCTGTTTTCAAAAAGAAGACAGTGAAGAAAACAACCTCACACCCACCTGTCCCACTGCCCGATCCCTTCCTCACTGTCCCCCTGAAACACACTTGAGGAGGTTGCCTGCCTGGGGAAGTTCTGTACGAAGGCCATGGGCCTGGGTGAACGTCACTCAGAATCCCTAGTCGAAGAACTCTTTCCCTCTTCTGCAGTTGAGGTAACTTCTAACTCCTCCCCAGGGCCCCCTGGACACACTGCCCTGCTGCTGTGCCTTACATCAGGAAAGGGCTCCTCGCACGGTGAGAGGGTTCTGTGAGCGTGACAGGAGCCCAGTGCCTTCAGTGAGAAAATGAGCTCATTTTTCAAGGAAATTTGAGGACTTGTATGAGAGGTGATGCCCGTGGAGAACTTCAATTCAGCAAGTGTTAAACTTCGAAATGGCAAAACAGAATTTGCACATCTGAGAGAAAACATGGGTTTTGGCAGTTTCTCTCCACTTACAGCTGACTTAGAAAGTGGTAGTTCCCAGAGCACTCATGCATCACCTTCTCTGGCACTAGGAGTCCCAGGGTACAGGTCTGCCTTCTGGGGGTCCCTACATGCTCCCCAAGACAGCCATAGGCACAGGCCCTGTGTCTGGTGGCACAGCTGAGGCCAAGCTGGCTGGAGGCTTTTTGTCCACATTCTCCTGTTATCCAGGTCTGGGGGGAGGAAAGGGTGGCCTCAGCACTTTCAGCCCCTGGAACATGGCACCAGGGAGATGCTCTGAGCCTGGTGCTGGGATGTGCCTTGCTCCTGACACACACACATACACACACACACACACACACACACACACACACACACAGAGCTCCCAGAGCTCAGACAGGGAGCCTGCCCCTTTCTCTAGGCAGCAATTTGGCCTAGCTGACCAAGGCAGCCTCGAGGAGGTATGGCAGGGAGAGTCAGCGTCACTACTCCTGGCCTTACCATGTGACAGCATAGGCCACGGAGGTGGTGCAGCCACAGAGCACTGCCCCTGCCCCCAGCAGCCCAGCGCTTTGGGCGAGACACACGCCTAACCTGTTGCCTAGGCCTTCTCAGCTGCCTGGTCTGCCCTCCTTCCAGAATGCAGTGCGTCTCTGTCCCCACTTTCCTGGGATGTGTGCTATGGAACAGGATCATAGCACATGTGAGCAGGTAAGATGAGCTGGCACATAGATGTGTGGGCCCCGAGTCCAGGATGAACAGGCAATTTGGCCATGTGGGCACACAGAGAGAAGTCCCATGCAGAGACCAGGCTTATGTCACCCAAGGCCAGAGGTGTGATTGAGGGGCCGCCCTCCTTCCACAGTGGTCTCCTGCCAAGCACGGGACCTGAGAAGGGGGCCAGGCCACTGTCTCTGAACCACAGCATGGACAGAATGTGACCATGGATGGGTCTAGCTGCATGACCTCAGGGAAATGTGGAAAACAGGAATAAGTGACCTAAAGGCACAGAAAAATAAAAATTGTACATAAGGAACAGACGTGTCAGTCTTGGCATGAAACATAGGAAGCCCTATGCCACTCTCCCCTCTGTGGTTAAGGCCAATGTGGCCTGGAGCAGTGTGGGCACAGACGGGCACTTCACCGTCACAGCAGTGACTCTGCGTCCCAAGCACTTTCTTGCTAGAGCCCGGATGAGGCCAACGCAGAGCTGCTCATGGGCCACAGCTGCCCCTGTGGATGGCGAATTGGACCTGAGTCCACGGAGCAGGCTCCGGAGGGGGTGGCAGAGAACTCCTGGTAACAAGGCTCTAGGTCCCCAACACGGAGACATGCTAGAGTGTTCTGAGCATGAAACTCATCAACGTCTACAAAGCTCCAAAACATGGATGGGGTGGAGGGATGGGAGGAGGGAACTGAGGGTGAGGAGGAGAGGAAGGGTGTCCAGAGGGGGTGCTGCGGAAAGAAAGAAAAAGAGAAGGAGGGAGGGGAGAGGAGGAGGCATGTCTTAGCTGGAGGTTTAATAAGTTTCTTTCTTCCTGTTTTAATGGTAAATAGAGCAAAGCTTCATGACAGTTGTTCCTTTTAAAATAAAATTATCAGGCTGTGAATTGCAAAGGCTGGAGAGCAAATAAAACAAACAAAAGGTGAAGTCTATGTCCTTGCTGGAGGATCTGTCTAAAGCAATGAGCACAACTTGAGGGCCAGGCCTATAACCCCGAAGTCTGGTGCACCATGAGGCCCATCCTGTTTGCGTATCAAAGACTGAAAATCAGAAAGGAAAAGGGAGAGGCTGATCTCAGCCCTGAGAGGACAGGGGATGGGCCCCTCCTGCCGCACCCAGAGAAGCAGGCAGCTGCACCTGGGAGCAGTGTGGGTCACCTGGCGGTGTCAGCTGTGAGGTTCTATGGCTGCGCCTGATGGCCTGCAGGCCCCCCTGGGCTCCCCTCCTCCCTGGCCAGCCCCTTCCCGTGGTGTCTCCTTCTGCTCCTCACCTGACTGCTGGCAGCCAGGCTGTGATCTGTTTTTTCTCAGTGCTGGCTCCATAATGATCCCTGTGTCCCATGAAGGCCAGGAAGGGACACAGAAGCCATAGTCCACAGTACTAAGTCCCTTCCCATTCCATGGGGGAGGAGAGGGCAGAGTCTCTGCAGTAATCCCACTGGGGCAGGCACAGGAGCAGCAGGACAGGGGGACAGGGCCTTCCTATCTCGTGTCAGTGGAAAGTGAAGCTGAGGAGGCCACTGCCCACCTCAACTGACTTCCCATGCACAGACACGTGAGTCCCTCTGGTTAGAAAGATGAGCACGTAGGACAAACAATGAATGAAGTGAACTCATCAGCCCCTCCATGAAACATGTCTGAAAGTGATGCCAGCCGCCACAAACACAGAGGAGCATCTCCCAGGGGAATTCTCGCCTCCCCAGACCAGGTGGCCCAGGAGAGGCAGCAGGTCCTCACTTACCCCCCAATAGGCTGCATATTACATTCAATGAGTGGGTATCCCTGTTTCTAACTTGAAGATTAAACTTACTTGATGATGGCATGATTTTGTAGAAAACCTGAAAGATTCAATTCATATGCAAAAGAAACTGTCAGAACTAAAGAATGGATTCAGAAAAGTTCCAGGATGCAAAATTAGCTGTGTTTCTACACACTACGGGTGAGCAATCTGAAGAGGAGATTTAGAAAACCATTGTGCGTACAATGGCATCAAAACAAATGAAATGTTTAGGACTATACCTTTCCAAGGAGGCAAAATAGTCTTACTCTAACAGACATTGCAGAAAGAAATAAAAACACAAACAAATGGAAAGATAGCCTGTGTTCATGGACTGGAAAACTTAATATTTATGACCACATCAATGCATCATGAAAGAGATCTATGTTTCAGGCTTGTCAGAATCTGAACAGTGTATTATGCAGAAATTTAAAAAAAGGTCATTCTACAATTCACACGGAATCTCAAGAGACCCTGAAAAGACAAGATCATCTTGGAAAAAAACCCTAATTTGGGGGTATTACATTCTTGATTTTAAAACTTACTATAAAGCTACACTAATAAAAACAGTGTGGCATTAAGGCAGACCTATAAGCCAAAGGAAGAGAATAGAGACCCCCAAACTAAACCTCATGTATGTGGTCAGATGGCTTCTGACAAGTGCCAAGACCATTCAATTGGAAAGGTCAATCTTTTCAACAAGTGCCACAGGGGAAACTATATATACACAGAGGAACAAAACATAAAGTAAAATTAGGTCCTTACCTTACATATAAAAATTAACTCAAAAATGTAAACATAAGAGCAAAACTATAAACCTGTTAGGAAAAAACATAAGGAGAGAGAGTCAGGACATCAGATTTGGCAATGATTTCTTAGCGATGATAACAAAAGCAAAAATAGATCAATTGGACTTTTGGACCTCAGTCATTAAAATTAAAAGATTTTAGGCATCAAAGAATACAACCACCAGAGCAAAAAGGCCACCCATGGAGCGGTAAAATAATGTGAATATGACCTGGGAAGAGGTTAATGTTCAGAATATGTGAAGAATAGCTGTGAGTCAGTAACAACAAAAAAGTCAAAAACGAGCAGAGGAATTGAATAAAAACTTCTCTAAAAACCCTCAAAACTTCTCCAAAGGAGATGTCCTCATGGCCAAAGAGAACGTGAGCAGGTGCCCAACATCTCGGACACTGGGGAGTGCAAACAGGAGCCCAAGTGCAATACCACTTCACACCCATAAGGGCGGAAAGCATTAAAAAAAATAGTTGGTGAGGATGTCTAGAAATTGGATCTGTTATGTAGGAGTGGTATGGCCGCCACGGGCAGTGTGGGGTTCTGCCAGAAGTTAGACGGATCCAGTGATCACGCATCTGGGCTGGTGTCCAAAGGTGGGGAAGGACGCCAGTGGAGAGGCCAGGCCCAGGGTGTGTGGGCAGTCACTGTCCTGTGCAGGCAGCAATTGTCCTAGTCGTTTCTTTCCTTTTACTTTTATTTCAGGTTGATGTGAAGGTCCATGCGATTGGGTTTCACAGTCTGCTCTAGTCAGGTGCAAGCCCACGTTGCAGAGTGTCCTTCTCCTGGGAAGTGTGTGTGCCCTCTCCCCCTCCCCCATGCATTGAACCTGCTGGGTGGGAATTTAGGGATTATCTCCAGCCCCACACCCCCCACTCTGCACTTCAACTTAGTTGAGTTTTTCCCTTGTGAGCTGTAGTTATTAATGTATTAGCTTCAACTTTGTACTGAGCACAGGTGAGGCTTGCTTTTCCATTTCTTATGATACTTTGCTTAGGAGAATCTTCTCAACTCCTTTCAGGTTGTTACAAAAGATACAAAGTCTCCTTTTTATGACTGAATAGTGTTCCAGCTGTTTTCTAACAACTGTTCAGAAATAATATTTGTTTTGCTTTTTCATAGAATTGAATTATTTTGAATGAATGGAATCATCTGACTCACACAATATTCCAAGCAGCTGCTGCCTCTCCTCGAGGGAGGTTCAGAGAGAGACCAGCTCAAGCAGTTGGGATAAATTAAACCCCCAAAGCCAAACTTCAGCCCTTTCCTTTTATCTGCAAAATGGAAAGGCAAAGGAGAGAGACACATGTATCTGGTATCTGGAGGGTAGAGCTGGAAATGAAACCGTTCCTGCCCTGTGGCTGTGAGCTCTGCTGCACCCACAGCCTCCCTCTGGGGGCTGAGATGCCTGTTGCTGCCTTTAATCAATCACCTGAAGGGGAAAAAAGGCTGATCATCACCTGATAAGGACACACTGCAGGCTGTGGGAGTGAGATGGGGGACCCAGAAACACTTAGAAGTCTAAAAGTAATACACGAAGAGGTCATTGATTTTATTGCTAAATAATAACTCTGACCAAGGAGGAGGATCACCCAGACTCTCTTCCCGTCCCCTAACTTCTCCTAGCAAACAAAGAAAACGTAGGTCTTTTGGAGATTAAGTTGCCCTCCTCTGAGCCAGTGGCTACTTCCCATCTTACAGCAGCCTGGGGAACAAGTCTTGCATTTTTGTGTGTGAATAGGCAGATTAATGAAGATAATTAAAGAGAATAGGCACAGAAGAAACAGTCAAACATTTCTAAACCACACAATGCTTCTCCTCGGAGTCTCCTCTGAGGGATTAGATCGGGAGGGCCTTCACTCTGAGGTTGGAGCTCCTCCTCCCCGTCAAGGGCCGTTTGCTGCCAGGCCAGAGGCTGGTCTGACCCCCTCACTCTGGCTTCCGGCGAGTTGCCGTGTCCAATAAAAGGAGGTTTCCCTGCTTTGAGGAGGAAGAAAAGATAGAGATTTCAACTGTAATTGCTATACCTGTTTACATTGTTTACTTCATAGAAAAGTCATTTTCTGAGCATCTGACCATGACGAAAAAGAGGAGTAAGGTCCCTGAAATTAGCCAAACGGAAGCCAAACTTCCCTTTCTGTGCTGCCAGGTCCTTCCCCTCATTTCAGCACAAATTTAAATAAATAAAGCGACCGTTCTGCCAGGGACATTTCCATTATCTGAGTTCCTATGAAGTACAATTCTCTGCTGGTGGCTTAGCAGAGCCTGGTGGGAGCAGAACACAAACACCCATTGTATTCAACCATCGAACACTACTGTCCATCAAGCTTGGGTGCTCATCGCAACCTCTCTGCAACCTGCCCTCCCCTCAGCATCTTCCCAAATCAAGTGTCCTATGCCCGGTACGGCTTTTCATATTTCTTTGTACTTTTTGTTATTTTCTTTGTACCTTTTTTTTTGGTAATTACTATGATTAAAAAATATATAAATAAACTTTATACATATTGGTTTCCCCTCACTCTGGAACCAGAAAGAGTCCTCTGAACCCGGACTTCTGCACAGCACTTAGGATGCTTTTATCTAGATCGGCGCGGGGAGGAACCGGCCGTGGGAGGTGCCCAGTTTGACGGTCCACTGGGTGACTATTTGTGCAGAGACACAGCGGCACCCTGCTGTACAGCCAGTGGCCTCTCCTACATTCAACCTGCTGCCAGTGTCTTATCGGCTCAGAGATAAGAAACAATTCGGATAGAATTTGAACGCAGAAAGAATCTGTCGATTAGATTATTGAATTATCCAAAGAGTGTGAGTAGCCCGTGGTGGCAAGTGGTATCATGCCGAGAAGTGTCAATTTTCACCCAGAGTGTCACACAGTGCCAAAAGCATCATGTAGCAAGGAGCAAATGTCCATGCCATCACAATCACATCAACTGGCAGAGCTGAGAGGAGGTCTGCAGGGGAACAAAATACACCTTCTCACGGCTTACAACTCTGCAAGCCAAGCCCAGGAGAAGCCCTATGACTTCTTCTTTTTTAGACACTTCATTTCTTTCCACCAAACATCCTTGTAAGCACCTTCTCTCACTGAGCTGACGTGCCTCAGTAACGACTTCCAGCATCTTGACAATCTGGGTGGATTGTAGGCACAAAATCCACCTTCACCTTAATGGGGTGGGGCAAGTCTCTGTTGAATATCTATTTTTATTTTTGCAGTTTTTGGCTGGAGCCAGTTTTGAACCCGCCACCTCTGGTATATGGGGCCGGCACCCTGCTCCTTGAGCCACAGGCACCGCCCTTTGTTGAAGATCTATTTTCGGTGATGTCCTGGGTCTGACAGTCCTCTCCATGACTCTGACCCATAGCACTGTTCCTGATGCTTAGGGATAATTCACTTTGAAGAAAGGAAAAAGTTCCTCTGGATGCTACGGAATAAATGCGTGAACTGTGACGCAGTCCCCCAAACCTGCCCTGGGAGGTTAAGCAACCGTTGATCACTGTATTAAAAAGTGCATTCGGGAATGAAATGCTGAGCCTTCAAAGTTTTACAATAAAAGTTAATGTGCTTAAGATAATCAGTCTCCACTGTGAGGAGCCTTCGGTAATTTTGCTCCTGTCATCAAAGGAGCCTCCTGGGATGGACGGTCGCCTGCCCGTAATGAAGCACTTCGCACAGAAGCAGCTGTCACCTCACCTGTTTGCCAGCCCATCCAAAGGCTGGAGAAATTCTGCAATTTAGCAAGCAAACTTAAGTCATTATTAGAAATGACAGGGAAACCTGATGAAATTGTACTTTCAATTGGAAAACAAAATTGCAATCAGACCAACATGATTTCCTCATGGTCTGACCATGCTAATGCCAGTCGAGACATGGGCAAATGTATTTAAAAGTCATAATGGAGCATTACCATTCCATCTCCTTTCACTGGCCCTTATTAATATAAAACTTCAATTTGCATGTAAATGCGGTCAACTTTCATATCATCAAAATACATGAGGCCTGGGAAAGTAATGAATTGAAGTTGGATGCAGCAATTACTGACGTTTATAAAGAATTTTAAAGAGGTCAGTCTAGCCTTGGCTGAGAAAATGAGGAAATCAACAGGGAATATTGTCAATATAGCAACCGGGGGAGTTGGAGTCAGTCCCAGGTGTTGGGAGCGAGATGATGATTAATAGAGAGGGGGCGGCCGCCTCTCACCCAGGAGGGCTGGGCCAGACCCCAGGCGCAGCGGCTCACGGCTTGAAAAGGTTCGCGCTGGGTCCCCTCTCCTGCCTGGCGGTGCGTTCCGGGGGGGAATGAAGTAGCAAGTGTTTACGAGCGGGCGCGGGCCTGGAGGTTTAATTGGGCTCACATCCTTTCAGCTCCCTGCAGTGGTTGATAGTCAGTTTGGGCTTTTTTCCCACCTCAGACACACCAGAGCCACTGGGATTTTAACAAGGCACTCGAGTGACGCCTGGCTAAACATTGACTCAGTTGCTAAATTGAGTTAAACTGCCTTATTGTGCAGTAATGGCAATTGTTGCCTAATTTTTTTAAGGTGATATTTATCTGGGCTGTCTGTATGTTTCATAAATCCTCAGCCACGTGGAGTGATTTGGGGATTTTCTTTGCCTATTTGTACAAACAAGTTAACAGGCAACGTAATTTTAAACATGCCTGAAAAGATGGATGTAGAGTTGCAGAGTGGCCCTGATTGCAGAGACAGCAGGGCCAGGCCTGTGCTGCAGCCGGGTTGCACCATGCTGCGGGGTGGGCTGCCCTGTGCAGGGCCAGGGCCCCCACAAGGACAGAATCACACAGCCTTTTGTGGACAAGGGGCTGGGCGGGCAGGCTGGGGCAGGTGGAGCTCCTCACCTCGGGGCAGTGTCCAGGCCTGTGGCTGTCCACTCTCCAGCTGCCCTGTGTTCAACCCCACCTCATGCCTTCTCCCCATTAGCCATTTAAGAGGCAGATGTAAATTTATTATGAACGCAGGCTACTTTAGAATTCCACAAACCTTTTAAAATAAATAGGTGTTTCATCTGCTTTTATTTTATTTTATTTTATTTTTTGAGACTGGGACTTGCTCTGTCACCCACACTGAAGTGCAGTGGCCTTATCATAGCTCACTGCAGCCTCAAACTCCTGGGCTCAAGTGATCCTCCTGCCTCAGCCTTCCAAAGTGCTGAGAGTACAGGCCTGAGCCATGGAGCAGCCCCATCTGCCTCCGTCAGCGCTGGTCCCAGGGAAGCCTCTGGGCCTGGCCCTCCCCACCTGTGGCTTGGGCTCTGCCCTCTCTTGAACCTGATTCTTCATCCCACATTTCCTCTCACCACACCAACTTTTATACATTTTTGGCTTTTTATTATTTCTTCTTTCCTCGAGGTGCAATGCCCAGCCAGCTTTAGAGCCAAGAAAATACGTTTCCACCTGCAAGTAGGTTTCTTCTCATTAACTCACAGATTCTCGATGCTGGATTCTAGGTTCTAAATAGGATCAGTTGGGAGCTGGTGAGCATAACTTTTGGAACAGAGAGTACAATTGGTGACAACCTACTTATCCCCCTTCATGCCATTTAACCACCCGTGGTATTTGAAATGTTGTAAAAAAAACTCCTTTATTCCTGTCAGTAAGCAAAGTTCCGTCTCCCCAAAGCTATGGCAAGTAGATGAAGTCCGGAGCTAATCCCTGAGCAGGGAGGACCCGCTGGGCCTGGACTTGAGGAATGTGAGTCTGTAAGTTAGTCCTTCCCCAGGGCTGTGAGACCCAGCATGCTTTTCCATATCTATTATCTCATTTGTGAACTGTTTCTGAAAGTGCTTTGCTAGAAAGACTGGCCAGCTGAGCGTGTTGTCCTGGAGGGTGTTTTGCCCAGAGTGAAGCCTGGTCTGGTGGCCTTGGGGGACATGGGCAGTGGGTCCCCATGCTAGGGGCCTGGCAGTGGGTGGCCCTGCAGTACCTTCAAACAAGGGCTTTGCTTGGATGTGAGAACTGGCTCAGGTCAGGCAGTGAGCACAGTGGGGATGGGGTAGGGGTTGTGGACACAGGGGGCCGCTAGGACCTGAGCTCTATGAATTCCTGAGAGACCCTGGTGACGTCAGTCAGGAGCCTTCCTCACTCCTGGGCAGACTCAGCTCACACACTCCAAACCCCCTCCGGCTGGGAAATGGACACTCTGCACCCCCTGACAGAGTTCAACCCGCTCCTGTGTGGAGAGGAAGAGGTCCAGATGACCTCCAAGGGCACGGCCCGCTCTACAGGCCAACCTCCAAGGCTGTCCCCATGGGTGGCTGCACTCCTCAGCCGACCTCTCACCTGTCCTTCTGGCCCCTCCTGTGTCATGGAGCCCCCAGCCCAGGAGCTGGGCTTCTGTTCTGATGGTCAGAAGCAGGCACAGCTGCTCACACCGTGACTTAGCCAGCGGCCTCCTGCTCCCGGCTCCCACCAACATGCATGTCCCAGGCCCTGTGACACAGCAGAGGTCCCTGGTGGACTGTTCACACACAGCTGACACTCAGCAAAAGCCAGTTAAATGCGTCATTGTTCCTCAAAAGCCCCTGTTCTCGTCCATGCCAGTCTCCCTCTAAGATCAACTCTGTGTTCAGGAAATTCTGCCCGCCCTGGGATCAACTTATTCTGAAGCCGGTGATGCTGTTCACAAGACATCAATGTCACCACTCACTATTTTGTGAGGCGGTGATTGCCTGAAGAAGGGGTTTCTGCCTTCCTTAGATGCTGTGATATTTGTTGTTTTTCTTGTGTTATTTTATTTTCTTTTCCACATTGATGGCCACAATATGTAATTTTGGACTCAAAATCATGTTTGCTACACAGAAGAGCTCATGGCTAATGGTAAACATCAAATAGAAGAGAATGATGCAGAAGAATGCAATCATTGGGAGGATAAGATCAATTTGGAAGATCATTGGATTTCTGCAATTCCTTGTTTTTTCTCTTTAGTTAAAAAATTTAGTTGTTAAGACTGCTAAATGTATCACTCAATTACTTTTACTGTTCTAGGGAATTAAAAATATATTTCCTACTTAAAATCATACCTCACTTTTTAACTCATGGACAGCTGCCAACTTCAGCATGATCGTTCACCTCTTCTTTCTTCATAGCATCTCCTGTACGCCCCGTGCTGCCCTGAGGTTTTCATGTGCAGGAAGAGGACACACACACAGAACCTTGTGCACAGAGCACAGCAGGAGCCGAAGGAGCCGCCACTGCATGTTTTCTGATGTTTCCATCAGGTGCACAGCGCAGCATGTCCTGACACATGTTCGTGGGGTCAGCAGGCCTTCCTTTGCAGACATGGAGACCAAGCTCACCATCACCTCCCCTTCACAGGGAGCTCTGCAATCTCAGGAACTAATCAGGACTGTGCCCGTTCATTGAAAGAAAGGCATATATGAAATCCATAGACTTGTTAATAAATAAACAACCAAAATTTATCCAAAGCCAAATTGAACTTGAGCACAATACTCTAACCAGTGGAGTCTTAAGTATACCATGGGAAGAGGACATGACAGGTGTACAAAGATGTGGAGAGATACATATGTGTCTAGAACTTTGTAGTAAACGTCCACACAGACGCACAGTTGATAATTGGTATCTTCTAACACAGCCACTAGAAAGAATGTTTTAATTACATGCTAGGACTTAACGCTGGACTTGCTTAAGCAGTGCATGTTCTACTGTAATTGCTGTCTTATTTTTCTGATGCCTGGATGCTCTGCTTCTTGTCTCCTTTGCCCACATACAGCTCCCGTTTGGGGAGAAGACGGGTCAAAAGACTTGCCTTGGGGTCAAGGGACAGATCCCTACTAGGTCATGGAACAGAAAGCAGAATTTACCATGTACTGAGGAAGACCCACACCCGTGAGACCAGCCAACCCAGGTCCAAATGTGCCTCATGAAAAGTGTAGAGGACGGAATCAAAAGATGCGAAAATGGCAGTGGGAGAGAGACTTACTCAGTAGTCAGGAAGCCATGCCAGGAATCCTGTCTAAGCTCAACTAAGGTTAAGAGAATCCCACCTTGTCAAAAGGAGGGAAGAATAATGAAGACAGAAGATGGTGAAGTAGGACAAAGCTGCAGAAGAGGAAGAAGTTGCAGGTGGATGAGACTGAATTGAGGCCTCCTGGGAGAGTCACAGACAGGGCAGCAATCAGAGCTCCTGTGAGCTGCAGGTCCCCACAGGGAGGTGGACAAATCTGAATGCAATGCAGAGAGGGAGGAGGGCGCACAGCATGGCATAAGTGTGTAAGGAGGGAAGAGACATAGCGGTATCATGGAAACAAGAAGGACATTGAAAAGCTGTGGGCATAGTTTATATTTTATTTTTTTATTAAATCATAAACACATAGATCATGTATACATTAATGCACTTATGGGGTACAATGTGCTGATTTCATATAGAATTAGGAGTATTTATATCATACTGGTTAATATATACCTTGTCTCATTTACTTAATTATTGTGTTCAGACGTTTATACTCTATTCTTAATAGATCCTACTTGTAGGCATGATTTAAAGAGAAGATGGTACCTGCATCTATGGAGTTTACAAAATGATGAAGAGAAACTGGGATTGGAGGAAGATGGCTTTGAGAGAGATCAAGAGGTGGATGAATAGAGGAAGGAGGAGATGAGGGAGATGATGTGGGATGAATGGAAGAACGTGAAGATGAGGAGACCATGAAGGTGGATGGATATAGGAGGAGTTTAGGAGACCTTGTGGTAATAATGGAGAAACATGAAGATGAGGAGGCCATGAGGGTGGACGGAGGAAGGGGGGGGGTGAGGAGACCATGTGAGAATAATGGAGAAACATGAAGATGAGGAGGCCATGAGGGTGGATGGAGGAAGGAGGAGGTGAGGAGACCATGAGGGAATAAGGGAGAAACATGAAGATGAGGAGGCCATGGAGGTGGATGGAGAAAGGGAGAGGTGAGGAGACCATGAGGGAATAAGGGAGAAACATGAAGATGAGGAGGCCATGAGGGTGGATGGAGGAAGGGGGAGGTGAGGAGACCATGTGGGAATAATGGAGAAACATGAAGATGAGGAGGCCATGAGGGTGGATGGAGGAAGGAGGAGGTGAGGAGACCATGAGGGAATAAGGGAGAAACATGAAGATGA
>CAUYQV010029132.1:0-11380 GCA_963574575.1 Galagoides demidoff | reverse complement strand
TGAAGCTCGGTTTAGCTGGATAGAGGATTCTGGGTTGAAAGTTGTTTTGTTTTAGGAGGTTGAATGTCAGTGACCACCCTCTTCTAGCCTGAAAGGTTTCAGCAGAGAGATCTGCAGTCATTCTAATATTCTTCCCCTTGTTAGTTAATGTTTTCTTGCGTCTAGCTGCTTTCAGGATTTTCTCTTTCATGTTAACTTTAGTGAAGTTGATTATGATATGCCTGGGGGATGTCTTGTTCGGGTTGAGTCGTGTTGGGGTTCTGAAGCTGTCTACTATCTGAATTTCAGGATCCCTTGGCATGTCCGGAAAGTTCTCTTTCATAATTTCATTAAGGAGAGCCTCTGTTTTGTGAAGCAACTTCGTCACCTTCAGGGATTCCTATGAGGCAAATATTAGTTTTCTTCAAAAACCTGGCTATTTTTAGAGGTGGGGTCTCACTCTTGCTCAGGGTGGTCTCAAAACTCCTGGAAGTAGTTACAGAAACATAGTATGCAAGTCTATTTCAAACTTGAGAACAACTGGAGGATTTACTTTTTCTTGACAAAATGCTTATCTCTGCAACTTGATTCAAAGAAATAATAAGGGCATTCTTGGGTGGCCACATATTTTTAGACAGGGATGTTTATTTGTTTTTGAGAGCAACACTAATTCACACTTCATTGAGCAATCATGCCAATGTGACTATCTGTGAATGTCATTGCCAGAGCTGCCTCCCTCCATCTCTTACAGGCTGAGTTGACCTGCTAGGCTGCTGTAGGGAAGCACTGAGAGACAACCCAGGAGAGGAGCTAGGACAGTTCACTAAGGATAAGATGTTGGGTGTGTAGCTTTACACCCTGAAGCAATTTTACCGCAGCATAAAATAATTTTCACATACATGTTGCACCATTTACTACCTAGTGTGAAAAAAGAACTGTTTAGAAAACCTGGAAAAGGAAATGCTCATATATTGTTGGTGCAAAGAATAACCAGTATAAGCATTATGGAAAACATAATGAGATTCCTCAAAAAACTAGGAATATAACTACATTGTGACCCAGTAATACCATTTTGGGGCATATGTCCAAAGGAACTGATTTCAATATGCCAGAAGGATATCTATACTCCCATGTTAACTGCTGCATTTCTCACAATAGCCAAGCTATGGAAACACAATTTTCTATCAACAGATGAATAAATAAAGAAAATGTGAAGTATATTCAAAATATATATTGGTATACTATTCAATCTCATAAAGGGAAGAAATCCTATCTTTTGCAACAACATGCATGAATCTGGAGGACATTGTGCTAAGTAAAATAAGACAACACGGTATGCATTCTGCCTGATCTCACTTACAAATGAAATCTTAAAAAGATCCACTCACAGAAGTAGAAAGTATAAGGATGATTATCAGAGGCTGGAGGTATGGGGGAGGGAGAGAATGGGGAGTTGAGGATCAAAAGGACAGAAGAAATAAGATGTGAAAATACAGCACAACAGGGTGACTATAGTTAATAATACTGTTTTAAATATTTCAAAATATGTGAGATAGTAAATTTTGAATGTCAATGAGATTGATTTAATTAGATTGCTTTAATCATGCCACACTGTATACATACACAAAAACATCACATTATACCCCATAAATCGGTTGATAGCCACTGATTTGTCATGGTGTCAGTGTGGTCTGCTGATGTATTTTTACTCATTTATTTATGTATCTGCCTATTTTTATTTCAGATTTATATGAAGGCACTCATGATTGGGTTACATTGTTTGTGTTTGTAAGATAAAGTCTGATTTATAGTTGTGTCCTTCACCCAGGAAGTGTGTCATATACCTAAACATCATACCCATTAGGTGGAAATTTACCAAGCTCCTCCTCTCACAACTTCTTGAATTTAATCTACTAGTTTCAACTTAGTATTGAGTACAAGGGATGCTTGATTTTCCATGCTCATGATACCTTACTCAGGAGACTATTCTCCAGATTCTTCTAGGTAAATATGAAAGATACAGAGTCTCCATCTTTTTTATAGGTGAGTAGTATTCCACGGTATACATATACCACAGTTTATTCATCCATTCGTGGGCTGATGGATACTTGGCTTTTTCTACATCTTTGCTATTGTTAGTTGAACTACTATAAACACACAAGTGCAAAGTCCTTATAGTAAAATTACTTTTGGCTAGCTATGAGTAATGGGATTGCAAGATCAAAATGAAGGTTTACTTTTAGTTCTTTGAGGAGTCTTTGATATACTTTCCTTTAAAATATAGGGTGTCACATAGAAAAAAATTAAAAGCTCATAATATATTTTATATTATATTTTACATTGTTAATATTTTTATTAACTAATCTTGAAGATTCTCAGACAGAAAAGCAGCTAAAAACTAAAGTAGAAAGTAGCAGATTCTTTCTCTGTTGCCCTGGGTGGAAAGCAGTGGAATCATCATCATAGTGTTGTGCCCAAGAGTTCCACAAAGACCACATTGTCAAACAAGCCAAATTTAGAGCAGAGTTCTTTTATTGAAGAGCTTGCCAGTGACAGTCTTAGTGTCCCAACATGGGATTTCTGAAAGCAGCCCTGAGTACTTAAGGAGTCAGGTTTTTAAGGCTTGGTCTGCATCCTGGTTGGCATGCAGGCTTTCCAGGTGCATTCAGGTGGGATAACAGGCAAGCATTGCACAGAAGCAGAATTTTGTGGTTAGTTAGCCATGCATGATACATATTTGTTTTAATATTTTCCCTTACATCTTAGTTTCAGTATTCTTTCCACCTCGTATTGTTTAAAGGTTAGTCTGGGGATAGTCAGTTCATTTCCTAGGGAGTTAGTCAAGCAAGAAGTTAGTGATTACTTTCCCATTTATCTTGGGAGTGAATCAGACTTACTCCATTTTGTTGAGCCCAGGAATTTTCCAGGAGTTAATTGGTACTTTTCTATTTTAGCCTAGGCCAGCAATAGCTTATTGCAACCTCAAATCCTAGGCTCAGGTGATACTCTTATCTCAGCCAGAGGAGTAGCTGGGACTACAGGCACAACATATATACATATTTTTGAGACTGAGTCTTACTTTGTAGACCTTGTTAGAGTGCTGTGGTGTAATACCTCACAGCAATCTCAAACTCTTGGGCTTAAGTGATCCTCCACCCACAACAATACCCAGCTACCTTTTTTTTAGATATGGGGTTAAATCTGTTGATGATTGATTATAATTCTCCATCAGCTATTCTTTTTTTTTTTTCTATATTCGGTAGAGATGTGGTGTTGCTGTTCTCAGGGCTGACTGATTAGTGATGCAGAGGAAAGCACTGGAGCTGAAATGAATAGTGTGAAAGGGAGAATGAGGCTCTATCAGGAACTCAGCAACTACCTATGGTTTTTTTTTTTTTTTTTTTTTGAGACAGAGCCTCAAGCTGTCTCCCTGGGTAGAGTGCTGTGGCATCACAACTCACAGCAACCTCCAACTCCTGGGCTCAAGTGAGTCTCCTGCCTCCACCTCACAAGAAGCTGGGACCACAGGTGCCCGCCACAACACTGGGCTATTTTTTTTTTTTTTTTGGTTGCAGCCGTCATTGTTGTTTGGTGTGCCTGGGCTGGATTCCAACCTGCCAGCTCAGGTGTATGAGGCTGGTGCCTTAGCCTCTTGAGCCATAGGCGCTGAGCCAACTACACATGTTTATTGGGCTTCTTATATACTTTAACTTATCAAATGGAAGTTAAAGATTGCAAAAAGAGGTTAAACAAAGTGGGGCATTGGAAACTGCCATAAAATTTTCAAATCAGCACAAACTGCTGCTAAGCATGTACACAGTTGATCCAAATAGAGAACATTTTGCTTTGGATTTAACCACAGGGGTGCCAGGCTGTCTGTTCTATTTGCATACTTCCTTAAGCTAAAATTAGTTACTATTGTGTAAGTTTGGGGAAAGGAACAAAGTACAATGGCCCAGTGCCTCAACAGGTGTTCAACCCCTAGCTACAACCCAGCAAGGCCCTCTGGCACATTCCTGTCTGTGAACATGTAACTTTCTGCTTTTAGTAGGCCTGGGCTTATTTCCAGAATAAGGAGAATCCATCTTAGGGCCATGTTTCTTGGGGAGCACATGAGATTAAACTACCATGTCTAAGCATGGGGGGTTGTATCCCTTCAATGGGGTCTCACTTTTACTCAGACTGGTCTTGAACTTCTAAGTTCAAGCAATCTTCTCACCTCAACCTCCTGGAGTACTAGGATTACAGGGATAAGCCACCGTACCTGACCAGGTTTGATATTCTTGAGATATAAGTTTATGAATGGCAGGCAATCACCTATAACCTATTTAAATATAAGGATATTTTCCTTTTTCATTTTTTTTAATCTTTTATAAAAAAATGTGTATGGAAATGTTTACTACCCTACCTTATGACTTTGGGTAACAATATGGTGTTTCTTCTTCAAAATAGAAAAAATAGATAATTCAATTCAAGAACTATGTATTTCCTAAAAAATATTTTCACAGTTAGAATAAACACAAAATTGAAAAATAAGTAAGTAGTGCACTATTAGTTACTTATCATGTATACTTTTGTCCCTTTTTTTAGAAAAAAAATTCAATGAATAGCTGATGGAGAATTAGAATCAATCACTAACAGATTTATCTTATTATAAATCATTATCTTATTAATATAATCTATTATAAACATTATCTTATTAATGTTTCCACCTCAAGAATAGCCTTTTACTCTTCAATTTTCATTGTTCTCATATTTGTAACCTCTGTGGACTCCAGGAACCGAATGGTGATGTTGGCTGTGTGGGAAGACACATTGTCATAGTGAAAGATGGTCCCCTTCAATTGTGTCCTTGCCTGCTGTTCTTGAAACTTTCCAAAAACATTTGGTAGGCATACTGTTATGTACTATTGAGCAGAAATAGGTCTTTGTTCCTCCAGAGGAATAGTTGAAATGTGACTGCTTTTGGAGAAGAAATTTGCTACCATTTTCTTTCCAACACTTCAGGGCCACTTCACTTTTGTTGGCGTATTTTCATTGGGAAAAATCCATACTGTTGACTGAAATTTATTCTCTAGATCAAGTTGGCAAGTCCAATAAGAAGCAGAACTGATGGAAACATTGCCAGAATAAATTAAATTGTGTGCCAGTATAATAGGCTGACTGTGAGGAATGTAGCAAACCAAGTAAACATTGATAGAGAAATACTTAGGGAAATCTCACCAGCTCACATGGCACTGTCTTTGAGGGAATTTTTAGCCAGGAAAAAAAATAGCTGTATTGGCTCAGCACCTGTAGGTTAGCTCAGTGGTTAAGATGCTGGCCACATACACTGGGGGTCACAGGTTTAAACCTTGCCCAGACCTGCTAAACAACAACAATGACAATAACAACATAGCATTGTGGTGGGCTCTTGTAGTCCCAGCTACTCAAGAGGCTGAGGCAAATGTATCACTTAAGCCCAAGAGTTTGAGGTTGCTGTGAGTTGAGATGCCATGGCACTCTACTGAGGCAACATAGTGAAACTCTGTCTCAAAAAAAAAAAAAAAAAGCTGTATTAAAACACCCTCCCTACTCACCTGATGATGGCCCTGAATGAGTTTTTTTCTGAAGATAAAGGAAATATTGAAAGGAAAACATTTTGATGATGTTCAGGACGTCAAGGGTAATATGATGACAGCTTTGATGGTCATTCCAGAAAAGAGTTCCAAAATTGCTTTGAAGTGCTGGTTTTGGTGCATAGCTTCCCAAGGGGAGCACTTAAAAGGCAACCATAGTGACATTTGGCAATGGAGTATGTAATACTTTTAGGATGAGTTTACAAACTTAATTTTTAAGCTGTGTAGATAAGATTGTTTATTATCAAAGAGCTGAAATGTTTTTAAAATAAATCACAATCTGGCCAAAATAGTGAAGCAAAAATAGAGTATTGTTCTAAACTTGCCATTGTGTTTTTCTGTAGAAAAAACTAAATGCACAAACTATCAAGAATTATAATCAAACATCTAATAATTTTATCTTAATGGAGTTGTTCCCAAATTAAAAAATCAGCATCTTCATTCAGATCAGTCTCATTTTCCTAATAGCTTCAACTGGCAATGTTTACACTATTCTTCTCCTTCTCCTCCTTGTCCATCTCCACACACTCATGTATTTCTTGGTTAGTGAGCTATCCTCTGAGGACGTAATTTATGTCTTAATCCTTGTCTTTGAGATAGTTTTTAATTTCCTTGATGTGACAAGTCAATCTCCTTCATTGGATATGAGATTTCAGAGCCTCTTCCTGACTTTAGCAGGTGCAGAAGTCCTGATCCTAACATTCATGTCCTGTAATTGTTATGTGGTTATTTGCTTTCTTCTTTCAAGGAGTTTATGTGCTGAAGAGAACAGTATCTGGGATAACAGTCTCAATCAACTTGTGTGTCCACATTGCATGTGCACTTCATATCCATTATTGTCAATCCAAAGCCATCAATTATCTCTTTTTGTGATGTCCCAGTCATGTAGACTCTGGCCTGTGTGGACACCTGGGTCTATGTAAGCACAGTGTTTGTGAGCACTTCCTTGTTGCTTGTGTTTCAACTCATTGGTGTGGTGTATTCCTATGGTCGGGTTCTCTTTGCTGTTGACTGAGGAAAGAACAAAAAGGGATATTGGACATGCAGCACTCACAGCATTGTAGTGACTTGACTTTTCATTATGCACTCTTTGCTTTCATTATGTTATTGCCCAAGATTCCTCCAGTCACCAACAGAGGACAAGTGTTAAGCATCTCTACCATCCTCACCATAATACTCAATGCCATCATTTATAGCCTGAGAAATCAGAAGGTAATGGGGTCCATGGGAGAAGTGTCAGAGAGAATCTGCTTGGTGAAAATGAGGACATACTTTTGCCTTATGGTCTAAGCACTAGGTTTGTGTCAATTTGTCAATGTACATCCATTAAGTGAAATAATATTCCGTGTTCTAGGCACGGAACAAAAAACAATCCAGAGGGTTTTGTAATAATTGGGAATTACATAAACATTTTGAAGTTTTCTTTTGTGGGGTAAAACCCTGCACACTGTGTGCTCACTTTAAACTCCAGAAGCAGGCGGACAGTCTTCTGTGGAAGGCAACTCTGTCAATGACCCAGTATCCCTGGTCAGCATGGAACAGGGCCTGGGGATTAGGGCATAAAAACCCATCTCCAGTGACTCTGGCCATGTGGCTATCAAGCCTGAAAAGAAGGGGTTAAAAACCTTTCTGCAGAGACACAGCCTAGGGGTTGATAAGCAAGAAGGAAAACAAAACAGGGTAGGCCTCCAGGTTGTCTAGAAACAAAGGTCATGAAAACCTGCTTTCCTATTTTAATGAGTGCATAGCAGAACTTCAAAGCCTTACTCTCCTCTCGGTAATCTCAAATCTCTAGATGTACTGCCTTTTGCAGCTGTCCTGAGTTTTCAAACTTTATGTCTCTTTGAAGATTGAACTAACTTTTAAAAAGATTAGTAATATGTATGCTTTACTTGTTAATTAATAGTGTGTACGTGACCAGCCGACTATAAAAGTGTGGTCAAGAACAATAAACTTTGCTACTTGCCATCAGCGGGTAGTCTATCTCTTTCATAATAATAATTCCAGATGGGAGACTACAAATGTGGTGACGCTGTCTGTCTCTCGTCAAACCCCAATGCAACATTCTTTTGTGTTTCTTTTTCTCTATTAAAATGAAGTTTACATATTTTACACTAAATTGCAGGCAATAACATTTTATTAACTCTAGAAATGCAGACTGAAAATGTCCAAATTAATTATGTCATTCAGCACAATCATTCTATAATACTTTACTCACTCCATTAATGGCCAAAATGTGTGGCAGCCATGCAGGAATGTCTCTCACTTTCTATGGCATCTCAGAGGTCCTGTGTCTTTCAGATTTTTTTTTTTTTTTTAGTGCTAGTTTAACCTGGTAATTTATTTGTGGGAAAAAAGCTGATTTTGATGAGTAAAAGTTTGATATTTAATAAACTTGAAGAAAAGCAACAGGAATTTCAAATGTAGTAGTCAGAAAATGCAATGGTGGGCGGTGCCCATGGCTCAAAGGAGTAAGGCACCAGCCCCATATGCTAAAGGTGGTGGGTGGTGGGATCAAACCAGTGCCAGCCAAAAACTGCAGCAATGGTTAACTCTTAATGATCTTTAAAATTAGACATCATGTTGAAGACAAGCGTTAAAACGCTTTTCAGTCTGAATATTTATCAGTCTATATATCCTGTTGTTCTAATTGGCTTTTGATTAACAAAAAAAAAAAAAAAAAAAAGAAAGAAAAAGAAATCCTTTACCACATTTGGAAGTGATGAAAATAAACTAGTTCACCCCTCAAAAATATTGTTTATCCTGGAAAAATTTTCTCTTTTTTTTCTATTTTTGAAACAGAGTCTCACTATGTCACCCTCAGTAGAGTGCTGTGGTGTCATAGCTCACAGAAACCTCGAACTCTCGAGCTTAAGTGATTCTCTTGCCTCAGGCTCCCAAGTAGCTGGGACTATAGGTCCCCACCACAATGCCCAGCTATTTTTTGTTACAGTTGTCATTGTTGTTTAGTTGGCCCAGAGTGGGTTCAAACCCACCACCCTTGGTGCATGTGGCCGGTGCCATAACCACTGTGCTATGGTGCCAAGCTGCTATATAATGTCTTAAACAAATTAGCCAGTGTTCTAACAAAAGTGATGCAGTTTTAGACAGATAACATTATGCTGATTTGTGGTGCACCAGGTGCAATAATAACATGTATCAATTAGGCTTCGATAATTTAATTCTTGGCAGGAGTATGTATATAATAACAGATATATATGTTATTATGAACTGTGGAAAATAATAAGTAGTGTATTATAGTAACAAGATTTGTGTCTAACAATTGTAGTATTGAACAAATCTCTATGAAATTTGTGATTTGTTTTGCTCTTGGTTGCTTGTAGCAGATACTTGATTTGATTCTTCTGTATTCATGCTTTCTCCATTTGTAATCTCTAACATCTCTTCATCTTATTCATCATGTAAGTCTTTTTAAAGTAACTGTATATCTAATTTAATATTCAGTCCTTTATTTCATTTCAAATTGTTACTTTTTTCCTCATTCTCCAGGTGAGAGGTTGCTGTCCTCCTCTCTACCATGTTCTTGTTCTCTAACTTTATGCTTTGGCTCAGAGCCTTCAGCAGCAGCTCCGTTCTCAAACAAGACAACTAGAGTCCTGGAGTCAATGATTTCTTTTTTTATTTCAGAATATTAAGGGGTACACATGTTTTGTCTGCATACTTTGTTTTTGTACAGACTGAGTGAAAGTTATACACGTAACATCCAGATAGTGTACACGTAACATCCAGATAGTGTGCACTGTATACAATAGGTGTGAATATACCCATCCCCTCCTCTCTCTACTCTCAGCTTGATTTTCATTGAGATTTACTTCCATATGTGCACTTAAGTGTTGATTGATTAGTTCCATTTGATATTTAGTACATGTGTTTGTTTGCCCATTCTTGTAGTGTTTCCCTTAGAAAATTAGTTTCCAGTTCCCTCTAGGTTGTCTAAAAAGTTATGAGATGGCCATATTTTATGGCTGAATAGTTCTTCATAATATGCATATATCACCTTTTCTTGATCCATTCATGTATTGGTGCACTTGGGTTGTTTCATGTCTTTGTGACCAAATTGTGCTGCTATAAACATTCCAGTGCAGGTAGCACTGGAATAAAATTACCATTTTTCTTTGGATATATACCCAGTAGTGGAATTGCTGGATTAATAGTAGTTCTATTTTAAGTTTTTTCTTTTCTTTTATTTAAATTTCAGATTAATATAAGGGTACATATGATTAGGTTCCATTGTTTGTGTTTGTTAGGTAAAGTCCAAGTTGTAGGTTAGCCCTTCACCCAGATGTGCTATATCCCCTTACATTGTGTCTATTAGGTGAGAGCTTACCAAACTCACTCCTTCATACCCTTTCTCTCCTCCCTCCCCTGACTTTAAGTTCTTTTTGAGGTATCTGCAAACAATTTCTCATAGAGGTTGCATTAGTTTACCACTAATAGTATTATAAGATTTCTTTTCTCTCCACATTCACACTAGCACTTGTTGTTTTGGGACTTTTTAATATGAACCATTCTCTTTGGAGTTAGGTAATATCTCATTGTAGTTTGAATCATCACACATACTCTTATTTGACAATGTGAATGTTACTTTTTTTGCATTATTATTATTGCTCAATTAAAAAAAAGAATATTTAAGAGAAACAAACTTTTAAATAATTTTATTATATGTTTATTAAATTTACTGAGGTAAAAACAAAACAAAACAAAACAAAATAGACATGCATTGAAATATCAAGTTGTGCCCCATAGATACATAAAATTATAATGCACCAATTAAACAGTAAATAAATGCTTTAAATTTTTTCCAATATTTTTTAAGCCTTAAAAAAATTAAAAATGGACCAATGCTATTTCTTTCCAAATAGAAGGTATAATTAATTCATATATTAGAAACCATAAGAAATTTGAGAACACTATTTAAGCATAGTACCCTCAGAAATATTTAATTACTGAATATTTTCCATATATTATTCCACCAAAGTCAATAAAAATATTATTTTTATTATCAATTTTAATAAGAAAATTGTTTTATAATTTAATGGGCATTTCCAAAGAAAGAAAAGTGTTTTTTCTTTCTTTTTTTTTTATTAATTGATAGCTGTATACATTAATGCAAACATGTGGGATACATTGTGCTTTTTTCATATACAATTTGAAATACTTTCATCAAGCTGGTTAACATAAATTTCATGTCATTTATGAATGACATTGTATCAAAACATTTATATTCTAGTTCTAGAAAAGTTCACTTGTACCCTTGTTAGACAGATATATAAGTGATCTTTCCGGTCACCCTCCCACCACCCGACCGCCCTTTTCCCCTCCCCTTACCCACCCCCTCCCCATATTCTTGGGCTAGAATTAAGTTGTATCTTTCGTTTGAGAGCTATAGATTAGTTTCATAAAAGGGCTGTGTACATTGGATACTTTTTCTTCCATTCCTGAGATATTTTGCTAAGAAGAACATTTTCCAGTTCCAACTTTACCAACGGAGGTAAAGTCTCTGTTTTTCTTTAGGGCTGCATAGTATTCCATGGTGTATGTATACCACAGTTTATTGATCCATTCGTGGATTGATGGACACTTGGGTTTCTTCCATGATCTGGTAATTATGAATTAGGCTGCAATAAACATTCTGATACAAACATCTTTATTGTAAAGTGATTTTTTATCTTCTGGGTATATACCTAATAATGGAATTGTAGGATCGAATGGCAGGTCTATTTTTAGCTCTCTAAGTGTGTTCCAGATGACTTTCCAAAAAG